>CAUYQU010029759.1:0-16902 GCA_963574635.1 Cheracebus regulus | reverse complement strand
ATTCTCTTCGTCACATTCAGGTACACCTATCAAACGTAGATTAGGTCTTTTCACATAGTCCCATATTTCTTGGAGACTTTGTTCATTCCCCTTTACCCTTTTTTTCTCTCATCTTGCATTCTCGCTTTATTTCATTGATTTGATCTTTGACCTCTGATACCCTTTCTTCTGCTTGGTCAATTCGGTTGTTGAAACTTGTGCATGCTTTGCGAAGTTCTTGTGTTGTGTTTTTCAGCTCCATCAATTCACTTATATTCCTCTCTAAGTTGTCCATTCTCGTTAGCATTTCGTCAAATCTTTTTTCAAGGTTCTTAGTTTCTTTGCATTGGGTTAGAACATGTTCTTTTAGCTCACAGAAGTTTCTTACTATCCACCTTCTGAAGCCTGATTCTGTAAGTTCATGACACTCATTCTCCATCAGGCCTTGTTCCCTTGCTAATGAGGAGCTGCAATCCCCTGTAGGAAGAGAGGCATTCTGATTTTGGGTGTTCTCAGCCTTTTTGCAATGGTTTCTTCCCATCTTTGTGGATTTATCCACCTGTCTTTGCAATTGCCGACTTTCAGACTGGGTCTCTGAGTGGACGTCCAGCTTGTTGGTGATGAAGTTTTTCTATTTCTTAGTTTTCCTTCGGCGGACGCCCCTTCCCCACAGAGCTATGCCTTCCCAGGTTCAGCTGTATTTGCTGTGAAACTCTCAGTCCTTAGCGCTTCCAATTGCTGTGTTTTTTTGGGGGATGGGACCAGCCAAGCCTGACTAAAATGGCACCCAGTCCCGTATACTCCGCACCGAGAAGCACCGCACCCAGGTGCCAGCAAAACAGCTGCACCGGCCAAAAGAGTCACACTGGTGACCCGTGGGGATTCTCCACCGGGAATCTCCCAGTCTGTGGGCAACAAAAATTTGTCTGAAATTGCGGCATCCACTCGCTCTCTGCGCTTTCACTGGGAGCTACAATGCTGAGCTGCTGCTAATCGGCCATCTTGGATCTCTCTCCGCCCAGTGATGAAGCATTTTCTGTTTCTTAGTTTTCCTTCGGCGGACGCCCCTTCCCCACGGAGCTGGACCTTCCCAGGTTCAGCTGTGCTTGCTGTGAAACTCTCAGTCCTCAGCGCTTCCAATTGCTGTTCTCCTTGCAGGGATGGGACCAGCCGAGCCCGAATAAAGCGCACCCAGTCCCGTATACTCTGCGCCGAGAAGCGCCGCGCCAGGGCACTGGCAAAACAGCCATGCCAGCCAAAACAGTGGCACTGGCAACCCGTGGGGCTCCTCCGCCAGGAACCTCCCAGTCTGTGGGCAACAAAAATTCGTCTGAAAATGCAGCGTCCACTAGCTTTCTGCGCTTTCACTGGGAGCTACAATCCTGAGCTGCTGCTAATCAGCCATCTTGGATCTCTCCTGCAATGTTTTAAGTTGAAGTACCTAAACTTTATGTGGTCTAAACTTTTACCAGTTTGAAAATAATGAGTTTTCATGTAAATGTGCTTATGCCATGTCTGTCCTTGCAACAGTGAAAATTGAATCAGACACATTTTAAATATAGAAAAATAAGCCTAGTTCAAATATTTTACAAACAGTAAAATCAAACTGAAAAATTCTAATTATTCCCATCTGCACTTATTTCAAATATTATTTGTAATATACGCCATAGATTTTTTAACTCTGATCAAATATTACAAGACCTCACAAGAACTTAAGTGCTGACCTTTAATTTTAAATGTGGTATTTTCTTCACAAGTATGGGAAGAATAGGGCAGAAAAATGAACTTTCAGCTCTTGTGGAGGGCAGTGGGGTCCACCAACTTTAGTTTTACTATTAAAATCTGTGTAAAAATAACATTATAATGACACAGTGAAATTCTCTACAATATGCTGAAATGACTAAGAAAATAAAAGGAGGAAAACTTTAAGTGGGTTTGATTTTGAAAGCCAAATATTTTTAGAAAAATGTAATGAAACTTGCTTATGACTTTTACTTTCAACATTTTGCTACATCAAATGTTTATCTTTCAAAGATCTGGTTTAGAACACACACACACACACACACACACACACACAGATAGGGTATTTCTTTTCTCTACGTTTCATGATTTTAACATTTCCCTTTCCTGGTCTTGTAGAGGATATTAGAAGGGATAAGCCCTAACATTAAAACAAACACATAAATAAACTACCAGTGGGAAAAATAGCACCTCATTTCTTTAAAGATTTAACGTACCCAAAATTGGGCTTCCCTGGGGTCTGCTTTGCTCTTTTCGACTCGCTCAGCAGGAAATGGCACATGCTGAAACTTCAGAGCATCACATACTAGCTAGAGACTGCTGATGTTGGGCCATAAAGAAAAAAAGTTAAGAAATGAAATTTCCCATAGCCCCCTATAACCAGATGCCTATAACACTGTCCATAAACCATTAAAGTTACTGGGGCAAAGGTGTCATGCCTTGTCCAGTAGTGCCGAGCTTCCCTGTTTGATGCATGAGCGCCTACAGGCAGAGTTTGTCTACCTAAGGTTTAAGCCATGGCATTCAATAAATGATGTTCATATTTAAGTAATAAAAACACCCACTAGTTAATACTGGCTAATCTCACCCAGTGAGCTGAAAGAATGTCTGGTGCTTGGGAGTAGGGTGTTATAGCAGCTGTGGTGCGAAAGCCAGGACATATATAATTAATATCTACCGCTTTCCCGAAAATGCTTGTTCTCAAGTAAGCTACGTCCTCAATCATCAGCAGATGGCGCTGTTCCCTGAGGCTCAGAGCTTTTCTAAGTGGCCGGTCTCAATACCGGATTGTACTTTGCAAGGCTGAGTGTAGGAGGCTAGACAGCACTTTTTTGAAACACTGGAAACCCTAGAGTTATTTGCCATGAAGAATTTACCAGGCAGTCTAGTTAACAGAAAGCAAAGAAGTCCTGATAAATCTAAGCTATGGAATGGTCATCTGTTGCAACTGGCTTTCTCTTTAAAGGCCCTATGTTTTTAATATTGTTCCCATATATAAATTTTGCTTTTCAGCCAGTCTGTTCTTTCATGCAGTCTGGTGTGACTGCCAGTGAGAAGGCAAACCAAACACATTCTTCAGCGAAGGTCTGAGGTGAGCAGACTTCTGGTGTAGCATACACATCAGTACTGACACTTCTTGCTAATGGAAGAACAGAGCTTTGGGGATTTTTTAACCACCTCTTCCACAATATAAGGCAGGATATGATCTGACTTCCCATCAGAAACACTTGGAGAGGTATTTTTAAATGACAGATTTCCAAGCCTTATCTCAAACCTGCTATATCTGAAACTCTAGGGGTGTGACTCTGGAAACTTTTTGGTTTTTGTTTATTTGTTTAATCTCTTCAAGTCAATTCGACAGCATGAGAACGTCCAAACTATATAACCAATTCCAATAATATATTGAAGAATTCTATGATTAAAAGAAATGTGCAAGAATCATGAATAATTTATTTTTCAGATACTCAAAAGACAGTATTATTCCTGGGACTATCTCATAAGAACTTGCTTTTATGAGCAAGCATGAATGCTCACAGTGAAAAGTCATTTTTCTCAATAAAGACAAGGAAGTAGTTAGCTTTCACAAAAGAAATCTGTGAATAAAAAACTATCATGTTGAGTTATTCTTTTCTATGTGTTCTTTGAGCTTTCTATTCAATATTTGTTGATAATCAACTATATGTTAAACATTCAAATAATGAGATCAAGCCTCCACCCTCAAAGAGAATACCTCGGGCAGACTGAACAGGAAAAGGTAAGCAACACTACAAACAAGAAACTCTAATACAGGACAGGCATAATCAAATGTAATAAAGAAACACAACAAGGAAATAATGATGAATGTTGATGTAGGGCAATTTGGTTGCTTCCTAGCAGAGGTGACATATTTTTTAAGAAAAAATTTTGAATAGGATGTCATTTGCTTTAAAAAAAAGTCATTCTGAATGAGTACCACTTTCCTTAGAAGAGCCACAAAAAGTAGCTGCTGGATCACTAGGAACGTTAGGTGAGCCCCTCTCAGTGCAGTGGCCAGCTTCTGCATTCTCTCTGACCCACCAGCTCCTCACCTACCATCCTACCTGTGAACCTTTCCTTGAAAGAAGAAATATGCCAAGATTCAGATTTTGTGGCCTTCTTATATACTTCCAATTTTGTGAGGACCTAAAATTCTGCTTTGATTAGGAGGAACCACAACGGGCCAGTTTTAATTACCTAATTTCATGTAACAGAATTCAATAATTATGTATTAACATTTGAGTGTGACAGGTCATTCTAAATCTATGAACGATTTAACAAAATGGGCCTCGCACATGTACTGTCCATTGATGGAAGTGCACTAAGTTTGGAAATGTTCCTTCACTTTTTCCAGGGTCTGGCCTACCTCTGATGATGTCTGTATTTTTTTAATCCTTTTGTGAACTGGGTCTTTCTTTGTTCCTTTTAATACACTAGACAGGATGTTACAGATTAGTCTCTCGGAGGACTTATTATTCCAGATTATGAAACGTTCAACATTAAGTTTTATTTTGGATTGCTACTCCAATACAATCACAGGAAAAGAACTACATGAGAATGTCAAACTTTAACTGGTAATGTTATTTACCAGATGGTATGTTAAAAATCATGGAACCATTATACATATACACACTGGACTTGGACAATTGAGATATGTATGGAAGATGGGAAGAACTAGGTTTCTCACTGTTAGAGTGGAAGGTTGTGTGCAAGCCAGGTGAAGAAAAGGCTAATATGATCTAGGGGGCACTTCAGAGTTGGAGACATTCCTATGAACTCATGTTTACCTTAATATAGACAAAGATGGATATACATATAAATATGTATAGATGGCCAACCGTGAGAGCTCATGTCTGTAATCCCCACAATTTTCTATGTTATTGAGGCTAGTTTCAAACTCCTGGGCTCAAGTGAAGGCATGTGGATCACCTGAGCCCAAGAGTTTGAAATCAGCCTGAGCAACATAGAAAAGATACTGTCTCTCCAAAGAAAAAAAAAAAATAGCCAGGTATGGTGGCACACATCTGTGATCCCAGCTACTCAGGAGGCTGAGGTGGGAGAATTGCTTTAGGCTGCACTGAGCTGTGATTACACCACTAAATACACACACACACACACATATATGTGGAAAGGAAGGAAATATGCGTATTAATCCACGAATATACACTTATCTACACACACACACACACACACACACACACAGTGTGTCCACTGAGAGTCACTGAGAGTCTAGAAATAAATGATACCCCAGAAGCAGCAAACACACCTAGCCCCCAGATATTACTTTTAAATAAAATTTTCCAAGAAAATGAATCGGGGGACCTTTTGCAGAAATGAATGATTATACAGAAGAAATGAATCATTTAGACAGAGCTAAATGAGCATATCAAACCCACCTGAAAGTCCCTTATGACATTACAAAAGCATTCTCAATACAGTATAGTAGTTCTCCAATGTCAGCAGGCCTCAGAATCACTTACAGGGCTTGTGAAAACGATTCTTCTCTCCCCATTTCTGACTAAGTAGGTTTGGAGATGGAATCTGAGAATTTACGCTTCTAATAAGCTTCCAGGTGAAGATGACACTGCTTGTTCAAGGATTGTACTTTAAGCATTATAGCCTTCCCAGAATTGTAACAAGATGCTGTAAATCACTAAAGTAACTACCACCTTCCACTTACATGTTTCTGCCCTGCTTCACATGGTCTAAGTTCTTTCAAAAAGCTAGCTAGAAAGCAGATTTAGAAAATAAATGTTGAGTGACAGCGTGAATAGGAAGGATCCAGTGAGGTAGTTTAATATTTCATACTCTCATTTATTTATTTTTATCCATTCAATCACCCATTTATCCAACATGGGCTATGTTCCAATTATGGGGTTATTGATATATAGTGAAGGGTGAACCTAACTCAGCAAGAGGTGAATAGGAAAGACTTTTGCAAAGAAATTGATTTAAACTGAATTTTCGTTGGCAAGAAATACAGCCAGACACATTACTCGGGTGGGGAGGGGGAAGACTGATCAGGCAAAGGGAGCAGTTTATGCAAATTCACAAAGCAAGAGAGAACATTGGCATAGCTGAATAACTGCAAGGAATTAACCAGATGAACAAAATATACCCAGGGCTGTACTAAAACTGGGATCCGAATTAGGATTTCCCTTGTCAACAAATTTGGCTTTTAGGTGGTCTCACTTAAATATTTCTCTTGTCTTCACCTGTCTATCTCATTCCTGTTTTTCTTTATGGACTGAATTTAATCTTATCTAATCCAGAGTTCTTTAATAGTGGCTTAACCTAAAGTAATCTGCTGTTTTTGCTGCTGTGTCCAAGAACTAAACAGTTCCCATTTCCTGTCATAACAGATTAGTTCATTATTGCTTGTGTTCATGTGTTACTTCCCATAATTCTTTGCACTTCTCAATCTCCCAGAGTACTCCAGTCCAATGTTTTTCACTTTGGAATAGCCAAAGATATTTGTTAATTTACCCCAATTTATCACTCTTATATTAGAAAACTGGTAGTATTTATGCTAATAATAATGTTTCACATATAAATAAAGGATATCAAATCAATTATACAAGCACAATGACCATACATGATTGTAGGTTTAAATATTAAACACAAGCATAATGACCTACATGATTATAGGTTTAAATATTTTGACATTATGTCATAAATTTTAAGACAGTGTTCATTCTTGCATTTATGGTTACTATAGCCTTAACATTCCTGAGTATCAAAATACTGAAAACAGTAGATTTAATCCATTTTCGTTAAATACAATTGATTATGTAAAATAAAAAAAACCCTCAGTTTTAGGAATATGAAAAAGAACAGTCGTAAAACATACTTGAAAATAAGGAAACTTAAACAACCAATTCAAAAACAGCAGGTACGAAGGACTCTAGGAAATTCAGAAAAAAGAATTTAAAGTGGTGAAAGTAAGAGACAAGATATGGTAGGAGGAAAAGATAGGGCCAAAAGAGACTAGCAATTGATTAATATTTAAATAAATTGTGATATATGCATACAATGTGGTATATTATTTTGCAATAAAAACTAGCAAAATATTTATACATCATATAATACAAATAAGTCTTAAAAACATCATGCTGAGTGAAAGAAGACCATATATTCAAAGATTCCATTTATATGAAATGCCAGTAACAGGAAAATCTATAGAGACAGAAAATATTAATCAATGCTTATTCCTGGGATGAGATGAGGGAAACTGAGCATGGTAGATGCCTAAAGGAAATAGAGCTTCTGATGAGAGAAATTGGTCATTGACATCTAAAGGAAATAGAGCTTCTTTTGAAGGTGGTAAGACTGTTCTAAAATCGATTGCAGTCGCACAGCTTTGTGAATATACTAAAACCCATTGATTTTTTCACTCTAATGGGTGAAATGCATGATATGTGAATTATATTTAATTAAGCCTTTACAAATTAAAAATAAAATTAGCAAGACAGTTTTGAGCCTTATTTAAAAAGATTATTAATGTTAGATCAAAAACTTTACCCATTAGAGACTAAGTAGAAAAAGAATTGCCATATGCAGATGTAAATTTCAGGATGATAATGTCGGTGGCAGTGTGCTACATGAAGTAGAGATGGGCAATAGAACAGGATGACTCTAATGAAGACCAATTGAATCAGGACTTTGGTGGCGGGGGCAAAAATGTGCTTGTGGCATAATGAGCATTGGGAAGTAAAACCGACAAGAATTTTATTAAATATGGGATGACAAAGAAAGGTTGGTGGGGAGGGAAGTTTGAAGAGTCAATTTTGAGTGATAAATGGTGATTTTTAACAGACCAAAATAGGTGATTTGAGGAGAGGGGTGAAAAAGGTAAAAAAATTAATACAGTCAGCTTTTGATAAACTGAGTTTGCAATTTTATAAATATATTCATGTCAAGATGTTCAAGTAGCTACTGAAACTGGCTCCGTGGAGGTAAAGAAAGGTAAAAACCATCAAACACTATGTGAAAACTAAGACATTGAAGACTTCCAGAGAGTTCTAATATTTGAGATTATTACAGGTGAACAAAAGAATTCTGCTGACAGGGAGGGCACCGTGGCTCATGACTGTAATCCCAGCATTTTGGGAAGCCAAGGTGGGTGGACTGCTTGATGTCAAGAGCTCAAAACCATCCTGGGCAAGATGTAAAACCTCATCTCTACAAAAAACACAAAATTAGCTGGGCATGGTGGTATGCACCTGTGGTCCCAGCTATTCTGGAGGCTGAGACATGAGAATCACTGGATGAGGACAAAACTGCAATAAGAAATGGAAAAGGGGATGAAGTACAGGTATTGTTTACTGTTTGAGGAACATATGTTTTACACAGAAGCACACAAGGAACAAAGCCAAGAGAATATAGAAGTAGAACACAAAAAAGACTACTTAGGGGCCGGTCAAAATCAGTTTTGATTTACTCCAGCTTTGGAACCCAGGTAAAATAGGACAAGGGCCTCTAAAATTTTTTCAGTCATCTCTATCTTTCCTCACTTCACTGCCATGGATGTTTTATCTATAAATTTATATAAATCACTCTTGTACAAATTTGCATTATCATCTGTATTGAATTTTCAAAGAAAAAAAGTTTTAATAATTAAAATGTATTCACTTATTATACTAAATGGGCTATATTTAAGCATCAAAGCGTTCAATTCATTCAAAAGTTTTTACTCTGCACCTACTATATGCTAAGTGTAATACTAGTTGCTGGGACTATGATAGATAAAACCTGAAACCTGATGTGACCATTCATCATGAATTAACAATCTGATGCTAGTTAAAGGCATTAATCAAATAATCACAAACATAGCTATAGAATCACTATGGTATGTATTACTTCTAATATTCCAGATTATAGTGAATAGTTTTTATTTATCCCATGTCCCATACTTTATATTTCTTAATTCTTTACTGCTTTTGGGGAATGGTGGCTTACCTAATTGAATTCTCATACCAGTAAGGTGTAACACTGAAATCTCAAATGATTTCTCAAGAGTTACACAACCATGCGGTTTTAAAGCCAGGTCTAAAGACTGGTCATGTCTTGTAGAATTTTGATATCTACCTATTCACATCTTTGAATATTGAAAAAAAATTCTATGTGATTCATGTGAAGCCTTATAGAAGAGTATAAAACAAGAAAAAATGTGATATATACAGTAAGAAGGAATTTCCTATGTTTTCTTGGCACTGAAATTTTCCTGGAATGGTTTCTGGAAATACATTATTAAAATGCACATTGCTTATGGAAAGTATTAAAATGATACATCCAGATCCTTAAGGTACAGGTTTTATTGGAAGAATTAAATAAAAACTCTAGAGAGGCAAACAAAATCCCACAGCTTTCTTTTTAAAAAAAAAAAAAATATTCTGATAAGCATTTCTAACCTTTATCAGCATGAAAGCTACAGGTCATAGACATAATGAGTTGAGGTCCTGATAAAATCAGGGTGATAAGAATAGGCAGTGAATTGCAGAGGTTAGATCAGACTTGAAGAATTCATGAAGGTGCTGATATTCAGCTCAGTAGAGATAGCTCTAAATTCCAGGGACAAAGTCCAGTGGCCAAGAGCCAAGCTCACACAAGGAAACTTGTTAACAAAGCCCAGGAATAGTATCTGTATAGCTGGCATCAGACCAGGAAAAAAACTGAATAATGTACATCAGTATCCAGTACTTCCATGATTCCATGATTTCAGCTGTGATGTCTTTGCAAATTACTTTCCATCTTTGTCTCCAGCCTTCAGCTAGATCTTGATTTCAAGATTCAAATTCCCATTCTCACTAGATGACTTTCTAATCTCAAACTCAACTGGATTCACCAATTTCTCTCTAAAGCCTGCTTCTATCTGACATACCTCAAGTTAATTGCAACATCTCTCAAGCCATTCAAGCTTGAAGACAAGAATCCTCTCTGACTCCTTTCCCTCCCTTCTTAGCTACAATCCGTGCCAAATCCTCTTGATTCTACTTCCATCTGACTCTGAGATACACAATCTGCTTTCCACAAGCATGGTCACTGTCTTGGTTAGGACCATACTACCTCTTAACTAAATTAATGTGACAAACTCTTAACCGATTAGTTGCTACCTTTAGTTTTTCCTCCTAATTCACTTTATCACCCATTTCAAATTTAATCTTGATAAAAGATTACATTTATTCATACTTCTGAGCAAAACTCTTAAGTACCCTTGTTGCATATAAAATAAAGCCCAAACCAGCCACTTAGCAACCAAGAACATCTGTCTTTGACCTCAATGATTTTTCCAAAATTATCTCCTTACCCCTCTCCAGTTCAAACAATGTTGCCTACTTGCTCTCTGGTAAGCCAAATTTTGCTTTTTCATGTTACCTTTTTAGGGTGTTACTTCAGCTTATAATGTCCTCCAACCAATGAATTTCTCTGTATCAAAACTCTATCCATTTTCCCATTGTTTTCATAAAGCCTTCAAATACATGGAGGTTAAGCCATATTATCCAAATTATTATATGTTCATTTACACAAATTCTCATAATGCTGAATTTTTTTATACTAATGACTTTAGTCTGTTTCTGGAGTCCCTCCTAAAATTTACTATTCACAAGAGTACAACTGGTTCTTATCAAACTTAGAAAGGCACAACACACCTATTTAAGTGTGTCATGCAAGACAGGTCATTGGTATTCTGAACAATAGAACACTTCACAGATTCAAATACCAAATTCTGCAGGAGCTACGCAGTATGTTCCAGGTCACACAGCTGTGAGAAGACAGCCTTAATTCCAAGTCTCCAGAATTGTCCCTCACAGCTTTGCCTTACACCAGCTGCCTCAAGTTTACCCACAGGTTTCAGCACATCCCATGGGTCTCTTTTTACTTTTCAACCAATGAGTAAATGTGTTTTCTCCCAGACTCTGGTGAAAAACACAAATGCATGTTCTTTTTCTGTTTCACATAATGATGTTTTCTGCCCTCTAGGATCTCAATTCCACTGAAAACAACACTACTGCTGTTTTCCTTGGACATCAACATGAAATTTAGCTGAACTCCTTCTAACCCCTTGGATCCTGGACCTTGGGCTGCAAGTCACTTGTGCTTCCCAGTTGCCTCACAAGTACTTTCTGGTTTCAACCCGGTTGGAAATATTGAGACAAGAGTCTCTCTCAGAGGGTAGTGTTTGATCGCTTTTACTTTTTTGAGTTAGAGGGAAGCAAAGCCTCTAAAAACAAATAAACAACAGTTAATCAAGTTTTTGATCCTCCTCAAAAGCTTGAACTCAGTTCCAGTTTGAGGCAAAAATTTAGGTCAGTTCTCATTTTATTTATTTGTTTCAAATTTTTCAAGGGAGCCCTTTACCTAGGATGCCCCAGGGCACAAACACAGTAACACATACATACACACATACACAAAGCACACATACATACAATTACCATGTTATTTTCAAATTCATCCACATCTCCATAAAAGCACTGCAAATAACTAAAAATAGCAACCACAATAACAAAGCAACTCCAAAACCAACATTTTATTAGCTTATCTTACAGAGGGACTTACCCTAGTTACTTTGGTAGTATGGCTTGAATGAGGATGCTAAAATTTTCCCCTACCCTGAAATATCCATAAAATCATCCTATCCTCTTACTTGAAATCCCCACACCACAGATTTTCTTTAAATGAAAGCATTAATCTAAAAAGAAAAAAATCCTTTAATGTCCTAGAAGGGGTATCATTAAGCCACTGACACCTCATTGTGAATTAGTTTACAGGAGATTAGTGAGTGAGTCACTCTCAAAAACTAGAGGAACTCCCCACAAATTTAGATATTTGCTCACTATCCCCCAAACCCCTCCTTCTACAACTTTGTCCAATCCACATTTATTCAGTGTTGTTTACTTATCAAGAACCCAACCACTGCAACTATCTGGAATTTATTTAACAATTAAGGCTTAGCTCAAAGTTCACTTCTTTCATAAGTAGCACCGGGATAAAGTGGCTACAAGGTGCCAAGTGTTTTACAGTGCATTGCTTGTTTACTTTTTTTTTGATGACTAGGTATGAGAGAAAGTATCTGAGAAATAAGTCACATTCTGTCTCCCCAACTAACAAAGAGTTCTGAGAGCTCATGAGGAAGGGCATATGTATCTTTGCATATTTTACTAGGTTAATGATCAATAGGTGTTTTTGAATAGAGAACCTTTATTTCTTATGACTCTTCCAATTTGGACAACAATCAAAGCAGAGTGGGGGCAGCAATTTAGAACTTTTTTTTTTTTTTTTTTTGACATGGTCATGGGACCATTAAGTAAAAGTATTCAGGAGGACACTAAAGGTCATGCATAGATTTATCATGAGTCTCATTTTAATATAAAGTAGTGAATGAAATCAAAGTTCTTGAGGAGGTAGGCAGTATAGACCACAGGAGAAATAATAAATAATGTTCAACAGGGAGAATAAATGTATGAGAAGGCAGGTAAGTGTAGGGATGGGAAACTTTTTTGAAAGTTGGTAACAGACTACATCCAGTTTCTCATAAAAAGTCTGCAAGTTTATCATCTTAGAATGCAGGATAGGATATGACTAGAGGCCAGGAGAAGGGAAATAAAATTTTAGAATAGCTTCCAAAGACACAAGATAGAAAGCTATCCATGAAGAAGCATATTACTATCACCCAGTATTGAGGACTCTGCTATGCTTGACACACTCAATTGTAACTGTTCATCAGAACTGTCTGAAAACGTACCAATATAGCATGTGACATGGTAATTAAGTTGCTCTGGTTTAACCCTATTTTGTGTGTATGAGAGGTAAGGGAAACCTAAAGACATTTGATGTTTTTTCATCAAATAGACTGAAACTCTTCTAAATAAATCATCATTTGTCTCCATATACACTGAGAATGTAGGAGATCTTAGGGGATTTACCACTGCAGATCTCCTCTCCAACACCTATGCAATAGTAAGGCAGGAGAAAATATGATACAACATAAAGAAACAAGAAATTTGGAATGAGAAGAACTATACTAAAATAACTGGGAATTAAGATTCACTTAGCAAGTGGTTGTAATACATGTTAGCAAAGGAGAATATGACGGAAATTGTGCCACAGAATTGTGGGGCCCAAGAACATAAGGACTAAAACATATCTTATAGATCTTCTAGCCAATAATACTTAAACAGAGCTACATACTAGAATCTCATAGGAAGGTTTAAGATAAAAACATCATGTCAAAGCTTCTCCTCAAGAGGTTTTAATTAACCTATTATGGTACCTGAAAAACAACAGGTTTTAAAAGCATCCCAGGTGATTCTAATGTGCAGAGAGGGCTGGAAGCTAGCTCAATTCTTACTTAGCCTGGGTAGGAAAACTTAAATCCAAAGATATCAATGATTTGGCCCCTGGGGTACAGCTAATGGTAGAGGAAGAAAGGAAATTTCTCTCTTTAGCACAGGGATTTAGACAGATCACATGACAATACATACATCTCTTAAAATGCAACTTATCTCAATCTTGCAAGATTGTTTTCAAAATTACATGGTAAAGCAACAATCAGGTACCACTAGATACCTATTAAAATGGCCCAAATCCAGAACTCTGACAGTAACAAATGTTGGCAAAGATATGGAGCAACAGGAACTCTCACTCATTGCTGGTGGGAATAAAAAATGATACAGCCACTTTGGAAGATGGTTTTTCAGTTCCTTACAAAACTAAACATACTCTTACCATATGATCCAGCAATCATGCTCCTTGGTACATATCCAGAAGTGTTGAAAATTTATGTTCACATGAAAATCTGCACATGGACATTTATAGCAGCTTTATTCATTATTGTCTAAACTTGGAAGCAACCAAGATTTACTTCAGTAGGTGAATAGACAAATCAATTGTGGTAAATCCATGAAACTGAATATTATTCAGCACTAAAATGAAATGAGCTATCGAGTCATAAAAATACATGGAGGAAACTTAGATGCATATTATTAAGGGAAAGAAGCCAACCTAAAAAGGCTCCATACTGTACGACTCCAGCTATATGACATTCTGCAAAAGGCAGGACTACGGGACAGTAAAAGGATCAATGGTTACCAGGGGTCACAGAAGAGAATGGAATAAATAGGCAGAGCACAGAGGATTTTTAGGGTAGTGAAACTACAGTGTATGATTCTATAATTGTGGATCATGTCTTTATACATTTGTCAAAACCAAGAGAATGTGTAACACCAAGAATGAGCCCTAATGTGTATGAAGTTTGGGGGTGATGATATGCGAATGTAGGTTCATCAATTGTGAGCAAATGTACCATTCTTGTGGGAGATGATGGGATGCTGTGCATATGTGTGGGCAGGGAATATATGGAAAATCTCTGCGCCTTTTGCTCAATTTCATTGTGAATCCTGATGTTCTCTAAAAACTAAATCTATTTTGAAAAGTCACATGTCACACAAATTCCTGGTATCAGAAACAATAGCCTACTGAGTTTCTAAAAGACGCAAAAGGCTTGGTCAAGTTATTTGTCGCCCTATCTTGCAGAATCCCTCCCTTCTTTCTCTATGGATGAGACTTCTTCTTATGAATGAATGTAAGAAAATCCACAAGTAGTGAAGAAGGGAAATGAGCTTTTCCTCAACCATCAAGAGAGTAAAGGGCTGTGGAATGATTGATAAGAACTGAAACAAATCAACAGTGAATTTTAAACATTAAAACATGTCATCAATATAAGTTGCTACTAGAATCAGTAATAGTGGTTGCCATATCTGGACAGGTCAAACATGTTGTTTATCGCCCGAGAGGTAGAGAGTTAAAGAGAAAATGAGGGAGGAAGGATACAGAACTAAAAGTCTACACAGAAAATTAAGTGTGTGCTAAACATTAAATGCCTCTCATGCCAAACTATTGCCTAAAGCCACTTCAGCCACTAATTGCCACCTCATCACACAACTCCAAGCTGCCATTTATATAGACTCCTATGTAGATACTCTGGTTGCTGTCACATATAAGTCATAGAAAACTACCTGAAACCAGAGGTGCGGTCTTTCTTCTAACCTATATGAAAACAGGTGGTTACCAAAAACAAACAAAAAAATTACATTACTCCAAAGTATTGACTTTCAAAAATATCCCTATTGCAAACCTGGAAACTGAACAAGATGATCAGTAAGTGAGACAACCAAGAAATAATGATGATCAAACCAACTTTAAAGAAGCCTCTTCCATCTATGGTGTTTCACAGTCAATCAGAGCTGTTTGTCATGAAACTAATGAAGCTTAACCTTTAGGATCCTTACCTGTGTAATCCCTTTCAAGGTTCCAAAGAGGTATCGAAAAATGAACTCTTAAGTTTATATTGCTTTTTAAGTTTTTCCAAAAATAGGTTATTTAATCAAAATTGATTTAATATCACTTTCATTTCAAATTTTTTACTCTTGTAGATAAACTTTTTTTCATTTATTTTTCTATTGTGTAATACTTAAGACATTTGAAAAATATGTAAAATGTATATTATGAAATATACTAAAATGAGGTGGGGTTTTTTTTGCTTTTTTTCCCATGTGAATGAAAAACTTATTTCTTAAAAAAGGCTTTTTAGGTCTTTGTTTTCCAAGGCAAATTAATACTTATTAAATGCTTAACTTTGACCTCCAATCTGATAGGTCTACTACCCTGATGAACTGGAAGAGACTTTGCAGGCCCTGATGTCTTTTCCTTACTGCAGCCTCTCAAGGCTCTTTGTAGATTGTCTCTTCGATGCCATTCTCTGAAGCCCCTTTAATATGTGAGGGTTCTACAATAGTCCCTTTCAAACTGCCTTGTCATACACGGTCAGTTGTCTAAATCAACTCATCTGATAGATTACACAATATATATCAGACAATGTGTCACAAAACATATCTCTCCTCTTTCTTCTCACAGAGGAACTAAAGTTCCAAAATGTATACAAAACCATCTTCCATCTCCAACTATGTTCTTGTTCTTCCCAGCTTTATGCAAAGCAGTCTGATTAATACATTCTTCAAGAGGTGTTGCCTAGTGCCTTCCACTGCACCTCTAAAGTTGGAAGAATCTGATTCCAAGTCTTGACATGTACCAAAAAACAATCAGGTCACAAAGGCAACAGCAAAAAAACCCGCCATGCCCAACATTTCAAAACCTCAGGGAAGTAACAAGAATAAACGTGATGATGAAAACAACTTTTGATTAAGCTCCACTTCTCTTATGAAAGTATTTCTCCTACAAAAGTTATCTTTCAAGAACCAAACATATTTGATGGTCTAAACCCATATCGAGGTCATCAATCACTGACCATAAGGGAGACTGTAACATGGGGGTAAAAAACATACAAAAACAAAACAGAGAAAATGACAAGCTGTTTCAGTTTCCTCAAGGTGTCAGTCCATCCTTACCAGTTGACTACCATCCTCAGCTGTGAACCTAAAGCACAGCTGGGAGAAAATTAGAAGACACTGCCTCTCAAAGTTTCATGTCCTGGTGTTAAAAATAAATGTTAATTACCCAGAAAAACGCCATTTCTTTGAGACATGGTCCTCTGACATACCTGCCTCAGAGAACAATACGGAAATTTAAGGCAATGGCCTCTGGCTTTATTCTTTATTTATCTTTCCCTGTCTTCTCACCCTGTGTTCCATTTTGCTCTACGGCCTAGGTTTTGTTTGGCTTTCCCCAAACTCCCTTAGTGCCTAAACAGGTCTACTTCTGGCGAATGCCCTGTTAGAACTGACTTCTATGTCTCACAAAAACAAACCCGAAGTTACTTTTATTTTTCTCTAATTACCAGTGTGGGACGGTGACGCAAAAAAAAAAAAAAAAAAAAAAAAAAAACCCATTAAACTGACCCCAATTAAAATAACCACCCAATATTTACTAATG
>CAUYQU010029758.1:0-12199 GCA_963574635.1 Cheracebus regulus | reverse complement strand
ATTCTTCCTAACCATGAACATGGAATGTTTTTCCATCTGTTTGTGTCCTCTCTTATTTCATTAAGCAGTGGTTTTTAGTTCTCCTTGAAGAGGTCCTTTACATCCTTGTTAGTTGTATTTCTAGGTATTTTATTCTCTTTGTAGCAATTGTGAATGGGAGTTCATTCTTGATTTGGCTCTCTGTTTGTCTGTTATTGGTATACAGGAATGCTTGTGATTTCTGCACGTTGATTAGCAGGGTGGTGCAGCAGAAGCCTGCTGGGCCCACAACATTTAAATTTCATACTTTAAAAATGGACAGTAATGCAGTCTGTTTTTATGTAATTCCACTTTAAATTCAGTCCCCAAATTACATATTTAATGTATGACTGACTGGGTGATCACTCATACATTATTCAAATACCATGGAAAATAAATCAGAATTGGTTAAATTTATTATACTTAACCATCACAAAACATCAGTGAAAATAAAGAAATCATAGAAATGGAACCAAATTGAAGTAAGAAAGAATAGGAAGGTGTACCAGAACTAGCTGAACATGAGGTGGACAAATAGATTCAAGAAAAATACAAACTTGCAATGTTCTAATATGACAGAAAGAGTAAACCTCTTGTTTTGTCCACACAACACTGTCCAAAAGATGAAGACATTTCCTTTTTCTAGTGTTTGTGAGAGTCTGTCTTTAATAGACAGCACTGAGCAGGCACTTTAGTGACAACATAAAAGTTACAGTGGTTATAAAAAGTGGCAAATTACCAGCTATAAATTAATACCAATAACCAAGTCTGTATTATTGGCGAGACTGCTAGACATGATATATATATTTACAAAACTAATTTTTTTAAATGTTAACTGCTTCATTTAAAAAAATGAAATTTACTGGGATGAAGATTCATGTAAGCAGAGTTTCTGCTGAATGAAGCAGCATAGATTATTATTAGATTGCAATAGAAATCTTTGCTGACCTATCCTACAGTGATCTATATAAAGGAAAACTACGTTATTGGTACTTTACCAACTGGAATTTTTGAACACCCAATGCAAATGTTGTCTCCACTAGACCACTGTACACTAAGTGACCACACAACAGAATACTAGATCACTGTGGGATTAAAAATAGCTGTGTTCCGGGTGGTTAGACAGGAGAATGGAAGAGAAACAAGAATTAACTCTTAATCAACAACAACTTTTCCACTCATCTACCATGCTGGATAAAATAGCTTTTACTGTCAGGTGTGGCGGCACATGCCTGTAATCCCAGCATTTTGGGAGGCCACTGCCTTTGAATCGCTTGAGCTCAGGGGTTCCAGATACCCTGGGCAACATGGTGAAACACCATTTCTAGTAAAAATGCTAAAGTTAGCCAGGGCTGTTGGTGCTACGCGCCTCTAGTCCCAGCCACTCAGGAAGCTGAGGCAGGAGGATTGCTTGAGTCTGAGAGATAAAAGTTGCAGTGATCCCAGATTGCACCACTGCACTCCAGAGTGCAGAGCCAGACTCTATCTTGCAAAAAACGAAAAACAAACAAACAAAATTTTTACTGTATCATTACATTAATAGAGAGGAAAGCACAAAGCAAGTAACTTGATGCAATAGGACCTTTTGGAGCCAAGGGAATATATAGAAAGAAATCATTCATTCCCATCAGTAAAGCACCTCAAGAGAGGACTGAGAAAAGTGAGATGCAAAGAAGTTTTGTTTATATGACCCTAAAGTCATAACTATAGAAAGCTTAAAACACTGCTCTATTCCATCATATCATTAGTAAGAATGGCAAAAATATTTTTCTTAGACCAGTTTTTACACATATAAATAACATGGAGAACCAATGACCCATAAGTCACTTTGCTAAAGCAAATTTGGAGAAAAATTTGGGTTAAGTGAATTTAAATAACTGATTAAAGCACTTATTTAAAATACACTAGAACCCTACAAATCACTTTTCTCAATAAATGTATCTTCAAAGAAAAGCTTCTGTCTGAGCTGGAACAATCTCACAGAATCATAAGTAAACATAAAATGAAAGAGTAAATATTTCACACTCCAAATAATTTAGTAAGATATCATCAAGCCTCATACTTTCAGTTTAAACTAATTTATGATTTAAAAAGAAAAGAAATTTCAGAAAATGTTAACTTTTTACTGTTCTACATACTAATTTAGAGGGCCTGAGGATTTAATTATAATTTTTTTTTTAATGATGCAAGGCGCTTTTCTTTTTTGGGTTTCATTTAGAATAAAAGCAATTCTGCACTGAATTGTATTCTATTTAGAACCATTTTAGACAGAGGAAAAGGGGCTGGGAAACTCTGAAAAGAACAAGTAAAAGTTTGGCTTTTACGAAATAAAAATCCAAAAAAGAAAGTTACAGGAAAAGAAAATGCAAAAAAGAAACTCACAAGAAAAGAAATCTAACAGTATCCTTGTTTTTAAGCACTTGGTACTATAAAGCAAAACGTCTTCCTGTTATCAATAAACCTTTGCTGTTTTTATAGAATAAATAAATTAGAAAAGTAATAGGAAAGGAAACAACAATTGAATCATGTTAAAGATAGTTGGCTAGTGTCACAATTTAAAAATTATTCAGGGATCACAAAGTTAAAAAAAAATAAGCAATGAATTATACTAAAAAAGAAATGTGGCAGATTTCTGCATTTTGTTAATGTTTCTATAAAAGGCTTCATCATAAAATTGAACTGTAAAGTTTTTAAAAATATATAATATAGAGAGAAAAGGACTCTAGGAATTTAAGATCCTTAAAGGGATCAAAGAAAAATTCTTGAAATAAGAACAAGAGCTCATAAAACAGGAACAGGTGCATGTAAACAAATAAATAATAACTTTTTAACCTGGGGTGAAACATGTATGTATGTACATGTGTATGTACATGTATATGTATGTGTGTACATACATGTGTATATGTACATATGTGCTTGTCTATAAGAATTCATTAGACATAGTAAACAACATACTGTACTGGGTGGAGTTGAAGAGCAAACCAGTGAGCCAGAAACCTAAACAGAAGATTTTTTTTCAAAACACAGCATGAAATTTTTTTGTTTTTTGTGATGGAGTCTCTCTCTGTCACCCAGGCTGGAGTGAAGTGGCACAGTCTCAGCTTCCTGCAACCTCTGCCTCCCAGGTTCAAGCGATCCTCCTGCCTCAGCCTCCCAAGTAGCTGGGACTACAGGCGCTGACCACCACGTCGGACCAATTTTTTGTATTTTTCGTAGAGATGGAGTTTCTGGTCCCCATCTCCTACCAACTTGTGATCTGCCAGCCTTGGCCTCCCAAAGTGCTGGGATTATAGTCATGAGCCACTGTGCCTGGCCCACAGTATGAAATTTTAATAAAAAAGAGGTAGAAAGGAAGAAAGAAAAGAGACATGGAAACTAGATCCAAAAGTTCCAGTACTTACCTAATAGAAAAATCATAAAGACAGAATAGTTAAAATGGAAGAGAGATAATGTTTAAAGAGTCCACCAAATAAAATCTCATATAAACGAACAAAACAATCCTTAGATTGTCATGCACTTTTAGAATGAAAAAAGTAGAAAATTGATTCCTAAAAGCTACAAGGGAGAATGATTAGATTATCTCCAATGAGTATCAGCTTAAAATTTTTTTTATTAAAAATATTAAAAACAGGAAGGCAATATACAATATCTTCAAAATACTTGAGGAAAAACTGTCATTAAATCTGAAATTTGATATTCAGGCAAACTTTCATTCAGTTGTAAGGATGAAGTAAAGACATTTTCAAGCAAACGAGATTGCACTAAGTTTACCAATCCCTCTCAGGAGGAGGAGGAAAACTAGATACTAGATACTAGTTAATATAGTCTAACCAGAAGAAAAAGTGAATCTAAGAAAATATAAGAATCAATGATGAACAAAGGAAACCGTCTAAATACTAACTGTAATTTAACCCATTTCACAAAATTATTAAGTTGTAACTAAGACTACACTGAGATTTTAGGAATGTGTGGGGTGGCTAAAAGCAGTAACTAAATGCTAAGCTTCTTGTCATATTTGAGCTGTGGCCAAATATAAATACCAACTAATTCTACATTATTTTGAAAAGAGAAACAGAATCTGTGACTTTAAAGCAGTAGAGGGAAAATGGAATAAAAAAATCTGCACAATCTATCCAAATGCTCAAGGGAAGTGAAGCAATGTTATGGCAAGAGAAAAACATAAATTGAAATTATAGGAATAAATGTAAAACTATCAACACTAAAGTATATAGGATCAATTACCAGCTAAAGGAATCTAAATTCAATAAACAGGAATAATGCAGCTTTTAGTCAGAGACAAGGAACAGGTGCAAAAGATGATTACATATCATGCCCAAAGGGAGACCTCATCAAGACTGATATTATAAAACCATGTTCACTGTCTGCAGTAACATAAAACTAAAAGTTAACCATATAGAAACTAAATAATCAGAATATTTTAAGGAAAATATATATTGTCAAAATGAGCTCAACAACATAGGCCAATAAACTAAAAGAAATTGAAACAGAAGCCAGAAATACTTCTTAAGGAAAGGCACAAGGCCCAGATGACTTTATGGTGAGTTCCAGCAAAACTTTAAGGAACAGATAATTCCCATCTTCTTCAGATTGTTCCAAACAATATGAAAAGGTGGGAAGCCAGCCAACATATTTTGTAAGGCTAGCTTAACAATGATATCAAAACTAGACCATGTTCATAAGTGAGATTTGATCTATAATTTTCTTTTAGTTTTTGTTGCTGATATGAATGGAAATTTTCTTTATATTATTTGTACCAATTGATTACTGCAGCTTCACATACAATTTTAATGGGGTTTGATAGAAAAGAACTTTGTCCTTGAAGGGATTTACTCGATTTCATGTTTAGTTTCACTAGTTCTCTCATAACTTCACGTTTATAGTAATATACATAGTATAGACGTACACTCTGATTTATGAGAACTTATTTGAACAACAGAAAAATGAGAAACAGTCCCTAAGATCTCAACCATCATATATCAAAATTATCTTTCATCTTTCTACATTTTACAGATACCTTCCATATGTAAGCCACAGAGAGCTATAGAGATGTTAGTCATTATAGAATGGTCATCTGCTGTGACAGGCTTGGGAAACAGTTCTGTCTACAATCCCAAAGAAACATGTCTTCTTTTTGTAGTTCTTTCTCCTCTACTAATGCTTGCTGGAAAAAGAACTGATATTTGAGTTGCCACGTTTACTGCTTATGAGTTACTGGAAGATTGAAGTGGCTCTGGCCAGGGACACACACATTCTCAGAGCTGCCACACCTTTTCTTGCCACTTACTGGCATTTACTGTCCTGTAGACTTGGTGTTGTAAATGGCGGAGCAGCACTGCACTTGTGTGTAGCACCAGTCCTGGATCCAAATTTTGACTCAATTGTTTCCTAGTTGTGTGATCTCAGGCAGGTTAATTGACTTCTCTGGACCTTAAGCTCCCTATTTTTGAGACGGGATTTTTAAGACTATATCACAGGGTTGTTAGGGAGAATATATTACATAATACATGCAAAATTATTTAGCACATCTTCTGTTACATGTACCTTGTACTCTGTCTATATTGGTTCCTTTTGCCTTAAAAAATTTATAGGCAAGCTTGGATACAGGTCACCTAATCAGTGTCCTTTTGAAAAATTTGTTTTGCAGCAGATCTGATGTTTTTTCTCAAGGTTCCCAGGTTTCAAATTGGTCATATATTGAGTGCCAGTTACCTGGACAATGTGGGGAAATGGCAGTCGATAATCATGATCTTGGTTTCTAAGTTGGTAGGAGACTAATATTAATCCCTAAATTGTACGTGAAATATGTTCATCTGGCCATAATTGTATAGTCTTCTTGAAAGCATTGACCAACAACGCTAATTTAACACATATTTCTTCTGGGGAATATTTTTGAGCTAGTGGGGTTGCCAATTTATTAGTTAACTCAGGACACTTTCTTCAGAGCAGAAATAGAAGCAGGAAACTCATGAAAAGTTACAGGTATATACTTTCATTTTTTATCAGGTGAACAATTCAGTGTAAAGATTATCAGAGCACGCATTGGTCTTTGAAAAACATAGTACCTGTGTTGGTTGGCTGGCAAATGATCGTGAATGTTACTCAGTTATATGTAATTCAAAGCAGAGTGAGATACTAACAGTAGGAGATAATAAAGCTCTTTTCAGAAAACAGATTCAATTTGAATAAATACATCAATATGTTACCTTTCACAGTGAAATATCTTTATGAAAGAATTATTTCTCCTACTCTATCAAACTCCTTCAAAATCAAAGCATAGATTACAGGTACCTTGTTTTTTGTTTTGTTTTGTTTTGTCTATTTGTTATTCAGAGAAAATAAGTTTGCAAACCCCAAGAAATTCAAAAGTGGTACATCTTTAGAAGTAAGATAAAAGAATCATAAACATTGCTTAAGCTTGCTTTGTAGAATGATTTTTATTGTTCATAGCGAAGATTATTTCATTCTTCCTTGTGTTCTTCAGTTGTTTGCTTATTTCATCATAGTTGTTTGATGGATAAAGTCATGTGTACAATTATTATGTATCAATAACATATAAAGAAGACAAAAAAATAAAAAATTTGTTTTGAATTTCAACCAATCAATTATTTGATAATAAGTGAATTTTAGAATTGTAAACAATGAGAAGTTTGTCACAAAGCACCTAACGAAGTAGGAAATTTTCCCTGACCTCTTTATGGGTGAAACTGGAGTGCCCAGGCACTAGAAATAGCCATCAGCCACTTCAGTACTGGCAGGGGCAGACACTACTTGCTTGTCCTGCTGTGTTCCACCCGTCACAGGAGGAGGAGCACAGGTGTGCAGGAGCTGGGGCTTGTGCTTTTGGACACCGGCAGGAGCAAAACTCTGTGCTGCCCCATGGCAATGTCTAGGGGGATTCCTGCGATCCCTGAAACCCCAGAAAGTGTCACAGTCAGCACTTTTTTAGCTTTGCCATCTGTGGATGGCTTAAGTGTTAACAGCTCAGTGGAGAGTCAGCGTGACAGGCTTTTGCACCTGCACCTGAGTTCTTGTCTGGCATCCAGGAGGTTGCATGAACAAATTGGAGATGGAAATGTGGGGTATTTTATTGTCGATGAAACTGGCTCTCAGTAGGAAGGGGAGGTAGAAAGAAAATGAAATGGGAAGATAATCTTCCCCCGGAGTCTGGTCCCAAAGCAACGCCATCAAGCTGTCCCTCTGAAGTCATCTCACTTCTCTCTGATATCCAACTGTAGTCTCCAATGTCCAGCTGTTTCTTCTCTCTCTGTTGGCTGAGAATAGGAGTTTTATAGGCACAGGATGGGGAGCAGGGTGGGCCATGGGTAGTTTTGGAAAAGGCAACATTTGAGTGGGAAAACAGGAAACAGGAAAACACTTCTCACTTTGAACCACCATTCCAGGCTTGAGAGTGGGGATCCGCCCTCTTCTCCCCAGAATTTCCCTGCCTCCTCCCTATTATTTTCCTCCTCTGAAGATACACATCTAACTGCCATTAGAATACAGATAATGATAGGTCTCAGCTACTTCTTGCTGCCAGGGGGCATTGTTTTGGGGAGAATGGGAGTCAGATTTCTACCAAATGTCTACCTAAGGGTCCCTGGCAAAAGGGAGCCATCATCCTAGGCTTCAGTTGCCTGACTGTTTGGAGTTTGATGGCTTATATCAGTGAGAAGAAGTAAGTTTTACAAGATTAAATATGCATGGATCAAATATGTGTATTTTGAAAGAGGAGTGAAAAGGAGAGAATCAAGTGCCAAAGATTACAAAAATAAGTGAAATATACTAACCATTCTGAAAACAACGTTGTATACCATGGTATAGAACAGAACAAGAGTGAAAACAGCAAGCATAGGCAAGACTATAAGGAAGGTATCCATGGAAGGTTAACTATTAACACTTACCTTTTGTGATTTTTAGCTTGAGGTCCCCCATCTCTTCACATTGGAATGTTGGTGCTCTTCTGGGTTGATGGAGGTAACTCTGTCAACTTCTCAGGCCTTTATTTGGGTATAATGAACTTAAGAGTCTATTCCAGTGACCTACTGTAAAAGACCATGGTGACCACTTTCAGGAGGTTCTCTAAAGTACTATCTGGTCCCAGGGCCTTTTTCTGCAGTTTCCTCCTGATATCAAGGGCTTCCTCCATCATAAATTTATCTTTTAGGTTTAGTTATCCCTCAGCTGAAGCAGGAGATAGAGAGATGTGCTTTATGAAGGCCTCTCTTAGCCTCTTCAGGAAGGCAGTGGGATTCTTAACAAATCCCTGGGCTGTCACGAATAGCTTGGTATAATTGAGAGGCTTAGTTATAATCCTATGTAATCTCTACATTATGCACACCTCAAAGTATCTCCTCTTTCATTCTCCATTTCATCATTGGGATCTCACATAGGATCATTCAATGGTACTGCTTCTCTTCCAGTTGGATAAAGTTCGACCCTTTCCCTGACACTATATGTGACACAAAGCTCATCCTTAAATCCCGCTGCTGCTTGTAGAGTGGTTTGATTCAAAAGTAAGATAACTCTTTCCAGGAGAGATCAAATACTTGGGTTTGGCCAGGCATGGTGATTCATGCTTCTAATCCCAGCATTTTGGGAGGCCAAGGTAGGCAGATCATCTGAGGTCAGGAGCTCAAGACCAGCCTGGCCAACATGGTGAAACCCTGCCTCTACTAAAAGTATAAAAAAATTAGCTGGGTGTGGTGGTGGGCACCTGTAATTCCAGCTACACAGGAGGCTGAGGCAGGAGAATTGCTTGAACCTTGGATGTGGAGGTTGCAGTAGGCCAAGATCACACCACTGCACTCTAGCCTGGGCAACAGAGTGAGGCTCCATCTCAAAAAAACAAAAACTCACAAATACTTGGGTTAAATTCTGGAAAGTCTCTGTATTTCTGTCAGGGTCATCTGAAAACTTGCCAAGATATCCTTTAATTTGCCTTCAGTCCTGTAGAGAGAAGGGGACCTGGACCTTACTGGGGCCAAATTCATGAGGTATTGTCGGAGGGGCAAGAGTGAGACTGGGGCTTGTCTAGGGAAAGGATTTCTAGGAAGGGGCAAGTGAGAGAGAAGCTGGAGAGGGAGAACAGGGTAGGCCCAGAGGAGCAGGGCTGGAGGGAACTGGCTCCCCTGCTGGAGGTGCCTCTGGGGTTTATTTCTTTAGTTCCCTGGGATCGCTACTAGCAGCCTCTCCTGAGATGGCAAACAGGAGGACTGGATCAATCTTACACTGTAGGCAAAAGTCTGGATTGCCCTGCAAGGTATCAAAAGCCTGCACATATGGGGCCTCAGACTGTTTGCCCTCATATTCACAGAAAAGGTCCAATTGCAGGATAGTATTGAAATGAATGGTTCTTCCTGAGGCTAAGCTAGTCCTTCCTGCAGATCACAATTAGGCCAAACCTTTGTGCAGAGAGCTATGAGGCATTTTTCCTTCAAGTTTGAAGGTCAAAGCAGTCCCAATGATTCAGGATACACTCCAGAGGAGTATAGACTGAGGATGGTGATGATAGATTGCCCATTCTGAAAGACAGAGACATAGGCTTCCCTCATTTTCCTTCCTTTCAGTGAAAACTTGGGGTATGAGGGAGAGAGAAAGCAGGCATTCCTCTCTTCTGTTTTGTTATCCCCAAGACCTGGTAACCTTAGATGGATGCCACCCATGGGTGCCATTGTGGCCTGCACCCATGAAGCAAGGAGGGCCTAGAGACTACAAATTGTCTGCACTCACCTATGCCTCCATCCTCTCTACTGTCGGCAACATTTGGGTTCCCTGGGCCTTATCTATGCCATGGAGCATGGCTTCCTTCCATGAAGCAGGGGCTTAATCAGCAAGAATTGGTCCTGCTCATTTATACTGTGCCTGTTGCCTCATTTTTATCCCTCAAATCTGGTCTTCCTTTCTAGGGATTCAATTCAAAGTTTAGAATTTAGTTTGGGACAAAAAAGGTATCTCAGGGGTTGCATGGATTCATTGGATTAGGTCCTAGATAGCCATTGCCAATTTTGCAGTTGTTAGCTGGTGGAAGTTATTCCTCTGTTGTCTCCTTATTATAAGCCGAGACCTGCAGTAGGAAAAGAACTCTTTTGCATAGAAAAGGAAAGAGAAAAAAACAGCTTAAGAGAGAGGAAGAACCCCTTGCACTATGCAAATAGGTTCCTTTAATCACTGTATCCCTCCCCCAGTTTGGACCAAGCTGAACTCCTTGGTCAGAGGAGGAAAGGCCTATGGGCACTTGGCAGGAAGGGATGGTGAGCAGGAAACTGTGGCCAGCTGGCCACATGGGGTCCCTGGACCCCAAGACTGCCCTGAGGCCCTGGTGGTAGCCAGAGTTCTATCCCATCCCACGTGGCCATTGGGCATGGCATGTGCATGCTGCAGATATGCCCAAGTGCCCCAGCTGAAAGGGGAGGGCCTGAAGAGGGGAGCCACTGTGTGCCATGTGTGCCTGCGGCTGTTGGGGCTGGGGAGGGAATGGCACCTCTAAGAACAAATGGGAAATCACGTTGTTCTGAATTGCATATCTGATTACTGGGCCAAACACTTATTCTACTTAATATTTCTGCAGTTTGCAGCAAAATCCTTAACATTATAAAATAAGAGATAGGAGCCTTTTCAAACTATGAAGAAAGAAAAGATACCATAGAAAAGTCTGGGGGTCTTGGCCAATGCCTTGATGGGTGGTTGGGGACTGGGCCCAGTTTTGGGGCCTTCTGGCAACACTGAGGAGTGACCTTGACCAGATGCCTTCAGTTGCCTCGGGACTTTATTCCAGTCCCATGTGACAGCAAAACCTCTGCGAAGAGAAAAAGAGCCAACATTCTTTTTACCCAAAAGAGAGAGATGGCAGTGTTATATCCTGTCCCCTGCAAGTGGCATAGCTCAGAGGAAAGTCTGTGGGCAAAAAGAGAGAGATCTACATTTTTGCATGTACTCACTCTTCCGATGTATTCTTGATGAGTCTCTAAAATGAAGCAGGAAATTTTCCCTGATCCCTTTGTGGGCAGGAACTGGAGTGCATGAACACTAGAACTATCTGGCTGCCTTGGTGCCAGCAGGGGCAGACTCCATTCACTTGGTCCTGCTACGTTCAACCCCTCACAGATGGGAACACAGGTGAGAAGGTGCAGGAGCCAGGGTGAGTGCTTTTGAGCGCTAGCAGGAGTAGAACTCCATGCAGCCCTGTAGCAGCGTCGGGGCAGGGGAGGGGCGGTACCTGCAACCCTTGAAGCTCCAGAGAGAGTGCTACAGTTCATGCTCTTTTAGCTTTGCTGTCTGTGGATGACTTAAGTGTTAACAGCTCAGTGGAAGGTCAGTGTGACAGCCTTTTGCACCCATACCTGAGTTCTTGTCCAGCATCCAGGAGGAATAAGGTTGCATGAACAAATTGGAGATGGTAAATGTGGGGGATTTTATTGCCAATTAAAGTGGCTCTCAGCAGGAAGCGGATTTGAAAAGGGAATGCAGCAGGAAGACCATCTTCCTTCAGAATCTGGCCATTCCCAGCTAAACTCTCCAAAGCAATGCCATCAAGCAGTCCCTCTGAAGTCAAGCTGCTTCTCACCATGTCCAACCATAGTCTACAACATTCTTCTGCTTCTCCTCTTCTGCCAGCCGAACCTGGGTTTTTTACAGGCATAGGATTAGGAGCAGGGTGGGCCATGGGTCGTTTTGGAAATGACAACATTCGAGTGGGAAAACAGTAATGTGTGTTCTCACTTTGGGCCACAATTCCAGTCTTGGGGGTGGGGCCCTTGCCAGGGACCTGCCCTCTTCTTCCCAGAATTTTCCTGCCTCCTTTCCCTATCACTATCATGGCACTTAAGAAACTGAAAAAAGTTAAATATGCTCACTAACCTATATGTTCTTTTGTGTAAGAGCTAAATTGTTACTAATGCATGCTGAACAGTAGACACTCAGATATTTGAAAAATGATTGATTTATGTGTGTATTTATTTATTTATTTATTTATTAGTAGGTATGGGGTTTCACCATATTGTCAAGCTGTCTTGAACTCCAACCTCGAATGATTTGCCTGCTTTGGCCTCCCAAAGTGCTGAGATTACAGGTGCGAGCCACTGCGCCCAACCCTGGAGCTGGTCTTTTTTGTTTTATTTATTTTTTTTAATTAATTAACTTATTTTTATTTATTTATTTTTGA
>CAUYQU010029757.1:0-19706 GCA_963574635.1 Cheracebus regulus | reverse complement strand
TTTTCCTTCACTTATGAAGCTTAGTTTGTCCAGATATGAAATTCTAGGTTGAAAGTTCTTTTCTTTAAGGATGTTGAATGTTGGCCCCCACTCTCTTCTGGCTTGTAGGGTTTCTGCTGAGAGATCTGCTGTGAGTCTGATTGGCTTCCCTCTGTAGGTGACCTGACCTTTCTCTCTGGCTGCCCTTAGCATTTTTTCCTTCATTTAAACCCTGGTGAATCTGATGATTATGTGCCTTGGGGTTACTCTTCTTGAGGAATGACTTTATGGACTTTTCTGTATTTCTTGAATTTGAAACTTGGCCTGCCTTGCTAGGTTTGGGACGTTCTCTTGGATAATATCCTAGAGTGTTTTTTCCCAGCTTGGATTCCTTCTCCCCATCATATTCAGGTACATTGATCAAACATAGATTAGGACTTTTCACATAATCCCATATTTCTTGGAGGCTTTGCTCATTTCTTTTCACTCTTTTTTCTCTTGTCTTGCCTTCTCTTTTTATTTTATTGAGTTGATCTTCAATCTCTGATATTCTATCTTCTGCTTGATCAATTCTGCTATTAAGACATGTGTTTGCTTCATGTAGTTCTCGTGCTGTGTTTTTCAACTCCATGAAGTTGTATTGTTCTTCTCTAAGCTGGTTATTCTAGTTAGCATTTCATCTCATCTTTTTTCAAGGTTTTTGGTTTCTTTGCATTGAATTAAGGTGTGTTCCTTTGGCTCAGAAAAGTTTGTTATTATCTGCATTCTGAAGCCTGTTTCTGTCCATTTGTTGCATTCCTTGGTCAAATTGTGATCTTGTGTTGTTGAGGAGTTGTGATACTTTGAAGGAGAAGAGGTGTTCTGGTCTTTGATAATTTCCTCTTTTTTGCATTTTTTCCCCACCTTTGTGGATTTACCTGGCTGTGGTGTCAGGGAGATGCTTGATGAGGTTGCTTGTCTGCCTGTGGAGGTGCTACTGGGTTTCCAGGGACTCCTTCAGGTTACTAGGGTAGCTTCCTGTGTCTTTGTTGTTTATACTGGGAGATTAGGTCCATCTCTTCTGCTGACCTGTAGGCACTGCTGGGTTGTCAAGAATACCATTCCATTGCTATGTAGGCTTCCTGTGTTTTTTGTTAATACATGTAGCCCAGTCCAACCCCTATAGTGGTGTGTTGTACCCTTCCTCCACTGGGCTGCATCATTCAGACTTCATCTCAGATTGTGGCACTGGCTGCACAATCCACTAGAGTCAGAGCTTCAGCCCTCTAGGGTTTGTGGGGGGAGGATAGGAAACCCCCAGCCACACCTGGCCATCTCCCCCTTTCAGCTTTCTCTCTCTTCAGTCATGGGGTAGGGGCCCACCCACAGTAATCTATAAATTCAATTCTATCCCCATTAAGCTACCATTAACTTTCTTGACAGAATTGGGAAAAAAAAAAACAAATTTCATATGGAACCAATAAAGAACCCACATAGCAAAAACAGTTCTAAGCCAAAACAAAACAAAACAAAACAGAACAGAACATAAAATAAATAAAAAAGCTGGAGGCATCATGCTACCTGACTTTATAGTACAAAGGCTACAGTAACCAAAACAGCATGGTCCTAGTACCAAACAGAGGTATTGACCAATGACCAATGGAACAGAACAGAGGCCTCAGAAATAATGTCACACACATCTGGTCTTTGACAAACCTGACTGAAACAAGCAATGGAGAAATAATTCCCTGTTTAATAAATGGTGTTGGGAAAACTGGCTAGCCATATGCAGAAAGCTGAAACTGAATCCCTTCCTTACACATTATACAAAAATTAATTCCAGATGGATTAAAGATTTAAACATAAGACCTAAAACTATGAAAACCCTAGAAGAAAATCTAGGCAATATCCTTAAGGACATAGGCATAGGCAAAGTCTTCATAACTAAAACGCCAAAAGCAATGACATCAGAAGCCAAAACAGACAAATGGGATCTAATTAAACTAAAGAGCATCTGCACAGCAAAAGAAACTATCATCAGAGTTAACAGGCAACCCATGGAATAGGAGCAATTTTTTGTAGTCTATTCATCTCACAAAGGGCTAATATGGAGAATCTACAAAGAACTTAATCAAATTTACAGGAAAATAAAACCAAACAGCTCCATCAAATATGAGCAAAAGGTATGAACAGACACTTCTCAAAAGCAGACATTTATGCAGCCAAAAAAATATGAAAAGCGCATCATCACTGGTCATTAGAGAAATGCAAATTAAAACCACACTGAGATATCATCTCATGCCAGTTAGTTTGGTGGTCATTAAAATCTCAGGAGACAACTGATGCTGGAGAGGATGTGGAGAAATAGGAATGCTTTTGCACTGTTGGTGGGAGTGTAAATTAGTTCAACCATTGTGGAAGACAGTGTAGTGATTCCTCAAGGATCTAGAAATAGAAGTTCCATTTGACCCAGCAATCCCATTACTGGGCATATACCCAAAGAATTATAAATAGTTTATTATAAAGACACGTGCACACATATGTTCATTGCAGCACTATTCACAGTAGCAAAGACTTGGAAGCAACACAAATGTTGTTAAAAGTAGACTGGATAAAGAAAATATGGCACATATACACCATGGAAAACTATGCATCCATTAAAAAACAAGAGTTTATGTCCTTCGCAGGAACATTGATGAATCTAGAAACCATTATTCTCAGCAAACTAACACAAGAACAGAAAACCAAATACCAAACGTTCTCACTCATAAGTGGGATTTGAACAATGAGAACACATTGACACAGGGAGGGGAACATCATACACTGAGGACTGTCAGTGAGTGGTGGACTAGGGGAGGGATAGCATAAGGCAAAATACCTAATGCAGATGATGGGATGATGGTTACAGTCAACCACCACAGCACGTGTATGCCTATGTGAAAAACCTGCATGTTCTGGAGATATACCCCAGAACTTAAAGTACAATAAAAATAAAAAAAATTAAAAATAACTCAAGGCGTTCAGCAGTGTCTTTATAGATTCTACAAAAAGAGTGTTTCCAACATATTGAACCAAAACAAAGGTTTACTCTGTGAGATTAATCCACATATCTTAAAGCATTTTCACATACAATTTGCTTCCCATTTTTATTGCAGAATATTCAAATTTTCACTGTAGGCTGCAATGGGATCAGAAATGACCCTCCGTAGATCCTACAAAAAAATTGTTTCCTGCTTGGTTAATGAAAACTAAGGTTTCCTTTAATGAACTGAATTCTCACATCTGAAAGCATTTTCAAAGATAGCTCTTTTTTTTTTCTAGTTTCTCTCATGGCATATATGGCTTTTCCCTGTAGGCCTCAATGGACTCAGAAATCTCCCTTCATAGATTTTATAAAAAGAGTATTTCCAACCTTTTAAATCTAAACAAAGGTTTACCTCTGTGAGATAAAACCACAAATACTGAAGCATTTCTATAGATAGCTTTTTTGCTAGTTTTTATTGTGGGATATTTGGTGTTTCACTACACATCTCAAAAGGCTCAGAAATGTCCACAAAAGATTCTACAAAAGAGAGTTTCCATCCTGTTTTATCACAACAAATGTTTAACTCTGAGATGAAGCCACACATCACACAGCATTTTTACAGATAATTTGTTTCTAGCTTTTATTGAAGGATATTTGGTTTTTCAGTATATGCCTCATCAGAATAAGAAAGGTCTCTTCATAGATTGTATAAAAAAAGGTTTTCCAACTTGTTTTATCAAAACAAAGATTTAACACTGTGAGATGAATCCACACATGAGAAAGTATTTTCACAGATATCTTGTTTTTAGTTATGATTACATGACATGGTTTTTCACTATAAAAGTCAAGGCATTCAGAAATATCCTTTTGTTGATTTTACAAAAAGAAAGTTTCCAACATGTTGAATCTAAACAAAGTTTTAATTCTGGAAGATGAATCTAACCCATCAAAGAGAATTTTAACAGATAGCCTGCCCCTAGTTTTTATTGCATGATGTTGTGTTTTTCACCATAAGCCTCAATAGGCTTAAAAATATCCCTTCATAGATTATACAAAAAAAAAAAAGAGTGTTTCCAAACTATTTGTGTCAAACCAAGGTTGGTTTCTGTGAGATGAATCCACACAGCTCAAGCATTCTCACAGATAGCTTGTTTCTAGTTTTTATGTGGGATATTCAGTTTTTCTCCATAAACTTAATGGGATTAGAAATGCTCCTTTGTAGATTTTACAAATAAAGTGTTTTCAACTGGTCAAATCAAAAGAAAGATTTAACTCTGTGAGATGAATTGACACATCACAAAGCATTTTCACAGACACTTTGTTTCTGCTTTTTATTGAAAATATTCACTTTTTCTGGTCAGATCAATCCACACATCTGAAAGCATTTTCACAGATAGCTTGTTTCTAGTTTTTAATACAGCATATTTACTTTTCTGTGGTCCTGAATGAACTCAGACATGTCTCTTCATAGTTTTTCTACAAAAAGAGTGTTTCCAACCTATTCAATCAAAACAAAAGTTTAACTCTGTGAGATGAATCCACACATAATGAAACATTTTCAAAGATAGGTTGTTTCCAGTTTCTACTGTGGGATATTGTGTTCTTCACTATATGCCTCAATAAGCTCAAAAGTGCCTTTTCATAGATACTACATGAAGAGTGTTTACAACCTGTTTTATCAGCACAAAACTTTATCACTGTGTGACGAACCCACACATCAGAAAGCATTTTTACAGACAGCTTGTTTCTAGTTTTTAGTAGGTGAGTCAGTTTTTTACTGAAAAATGCAAGGCAATCAGAAATGTCCCTTTGTACATTCTATAAAAAGAAGTGTTTCCAATTTGTTCAATCAAAACAAAGGTTTAATTCAGTGATATAAATCCACCCATCACAAAGAATTTTCACAGTTAGCTTGTTTCTTGCTTTTATTGCAGGTAATTTTATTTTTCTTTATATGCCACAATAGACTCAGAAATGTCTCTTTTTAGATTTTACAAAAAGAGTGTTTCCAACCTGTTATATCAAAACTGAGGCTTAATTCTGTGAGATGAATCCATACATCCTGTAGCATTTTCACAGATAGCTTGTTTCTAGTTTTTATGGAGGATATTCAATTTTTTACTGTAGGACTCAGGGATTCGGAAGTGTACCTGTTTAGATTTTACAAAATAAGTGTACACAACCTGTTTTTATCAAAACAAAAATTTAACTCTGTGAGATGAATCCACACATCACAATGCATTTTCACAGGTAACTTGTGTCTAGTTTTTATCACAGGATATTCAGTTTTTCACTATAGGATTCATTGAGCTCAGAAATCGTTTCTTCATGGATTCTAAAAGAAGAAAGTTTCCAACCTGTTGAATCAAAACACAGCTTCCATTCAGTGAGTTGATCTACACATCAAAAAGCTTTCCCATAGATATGTTGTTCTAGTTTTTATTGAGAGATAATTTTTTTTACTATAGGTCACTCAGAAACGTCCCATTGTGGATCCTACAAAAAGATTGTTTTGAACATGTTGGAACAAAATAAAAATTTAACTCTATGAAATAAATCTATACATCACAAACCATTTTCACAGATAGCATTTTCCTAGTTCTTGTGATGGTATATTTGGTTTTTCAATGTAGGATTTAAGGCATTCAGAAATGTCTCTTTGTAGATTCTACAAAAAGAGCTCTTCCAACCTGTTGAAAAAAAACAAAGATGTAATTCTGTGAGATGAATCCACACATTAGAAAACATTCTCACAGCTGACTGTGATCCAAGATGGCCGATTAGGAGCAGCTCAGGATTGCAGCTCCCAGCAAAAGAGTGGAGGGGAAGTGGATGCTGCATTTCCAGATGGATTTTTATTGCCCACAGACCAGGAGATTCCCAGGCAGAGGAGCCCCAAGGATCACCAGCATGGCTCTTTAGGCCTGCATGGCTGTTTTGGCCAGCGCCTCTATTTTGGCTGGCACCGCTGTTTTGGCAGGTGCCACTGTTTTGGCCGGGACTGTGGTTCTCTGCACAAAATACATGGGTCCAGGCAGCATTTTAGCTGGCGATTGGAGCCCCTGATAGACAGTGTTGCCCATTCAACTGATAAAAAGGGACTGAAACAGAGAACCAGACCAGGAGATTCCTGGGCAAAAAAAGGACCACCAATCTCAGCATGGTTGTTTCAGCCAGCACAGTGGGTCACCACATCAGAAATCACACAGATCCTGGCATCTTTACAACAGGCGACTGGAACACCTGGGACACAGTGTCACCTGTTCAACAAAAAAAGAAAAAAAAAAGAAAAAGAGGGGCTCTGAGGCAGGGAGCCAGATGACCAAGCTTGGCTGGGCCAACCCCAACAAAAAAACAGCAATCTGAAATGCTCTGGATTGAGAGATTCACAGCAAGCACAGCTGAACCCAAGACAGTCCAACTCTGTGGGGGAAGGGCACCCACTATTACTGAGGCAGTCCACGACTATGGATGTAGTCTGATGTTGCTGATGCAGCCCACCATTGCCAAGGCAGCCCACCATTACAGAGAGAGTCCGCCATTATAGAGGTGGACCACTATTGTTGAAGCAGTTCTAACTATACCCATATAAACAGGACAGCAGGGAAGTTCACATGGCAGGTGGGCGGAGCCCAGAGCTGCTCAGCAAAGCCTCTGCAGGCAGACAATGACTAGCCTGCCTCCTCACTGGGCAGGGCAGCCCTGAAAAAAAGGTAGCAGCAAAACAGAAACTCATAAATAAAGCCATAACTCCCAGGGACAGAGCACCTGGGGAAAAACAGGGGGAGTTTATGAGCTCTGCTGCAGCAGACATAAACGCACCTGCCCAGCAGCTCTGAATGAACAACAGAACTCACAGCTCAGCACTTGAGCTCCTATAAAGGACAGACTGTCTACTCAGTGGCTCCCTGACCCCCATATATCCAAAGAGTCGCCTCATAAAGGAGAGATCAGACTGACATTTGGCAGGTATCCTTCAGGGACACATATAGCAGAAAAAGAAACTGGCAGCAACCCTTACTGTTCTGGAGCTGCTGCAGGTGATCCTCAGGCAAGCAGGGCCTGGAGTGGACCACAGCAGTCCTAGAGCACAGGGACCTGAATGTTAGAAGGGAAACTAAGAAACAGAAAGAAATAACTTCATCATCAACAAATTGGACATCCACTCAGAGACTCAGTCCGAAAGTCAACAACTACAAAAATGACAGGTAGACAAATTCACAAAGATGGGAAGAAACCAGTGTGAAAATAATGAAAACACCTGAAACCAGAATGACACTACTGCAAAAGATCACAACTCCTCACCAGCAAGGGATCACAACTCCTCACCAGTAAGGGAAGAAGGCTGGATGGAGAATGAGTGTGAAGAATTGACAGAATCAGCCCTCAGAACATGAATATTAAGAAACTTCTCTGAGCTAAAAGAACATGTTCTAACACAATGCAAATAAAATAAGAACCTTGAAAAAAGATTTGAGGAAATGCTAATGAGAATAAACAACTTAGAGAAGAATATAAGTGAATTGATGGAGCTGAAAAAAACAGCACGAGAACTCCACAAAGCATACACAAGTTTCAACAGCCAAATTGACCAAGCAGAATAACAGATATCAGAGGTAGAAGATCAACTCAATGAAATAAAATGAGAAGGTAAGATTAGAGAAAAAAGGGTATAAAGGAATGAACAAAGTCTACAGGAAATATGGGACTATGTGAAAAGACCTAATCATGTTTGATAGGTGTACTTGAATGTGATGGAGAGAATGAATCCAAGCTGGAAAATACTCTTCAGGGTATTATACAGGAAAACTTCCCCAATCCAGCAAGGCAGGCCAATATTCAAGTCCAGGAAATACAAAGAACAACACAAAGATATTCCTCAAGAAGAGCAACCCCAAGACACATAATCGTCAGATTCACCAGGGTTGAAATGAAGGAGAAAATGCTAAGGGCAACCAGAGAGAAAGGTCGAGTTACCCACAAAGGGAAGCCCATCAGACTCACAGCAGGTCTCTCAGCAGAAACCCTACAAGCCAGAAGAGAGTAGGGGCCAACATTCAACATCCTTAAAGAAAAGAACTTTCAACCCAGAATTTCCTATCCAGCCAAACAAAGCTTCATAAGTGAAGGAAAAATAAAATCTTTTATGAACAAGTAAAGTACTCAGAGATTTCATCAGCACCAGGCCTGCTTCACAAGAGCTTCTGAAAGAGGCACTAAATATACAAAGGAACAACCAGTACCAGCCACTCCGAAAACCTAGCGGATAGTAAAGAGCAGCAACACAATGAAGAAACTGCAACAACTAATGGGAAAACAGCCAGCTAGCATCAAAATGGCAGGATCAATTTCACACATAACAATATTAACCCTAAAGGTAAATGGGTTAAATGTCTCAATCAAAAGACGCAGACAGACAAATTGGATAAAAAGCCAAAACTCATTGGTGTGCTGTATCCAGGAAACCCATTGGATGTTCAAGGATGCACAAAGCCTCAAAATAAAGGATGGAGACAGAATTACCAAGCAAATGGAAAGCAAAAAAAAAAGCAGGAGTTGCAATTCTCATCTCTGATAAAACAGACTTTAAGCCAACAAAGATCAAAAGAGACAAAGAAGGACATTACCTAATGGTAAAAGGATCAATGCAACAAGAAGAGCTAATGGTCCTTACTATATACGCACCCAACATAGGATGACCCAGATACATAAAGCAAGTTCTTAATGACTTACAAAGAGACTTAGACTCCCACACAATAATAGTGGGAGACTTTAACATCCCATTGTCAATATTAGACAGATCAACCAGACAGAAAATTAACAAGGATATACAGCACTTGAACTCAGACATGGAACAAGTAAACCTAATAGACATTTACAGAACTCTCCACCCCAAATCCACAGAATATACATTCTTCTCAGCACCACATCACACCTACTCTAAAATTGATTACATAATTGGAGGTAAAGCACTCCTCAGCAAATGCCAAAGAATGGAAATCATAACAAACAGTCTCTCAGACCACAGTGCAATCAATTTAGAACTCAGGATTCAGAAACTAACTCAGAACCACACAGCTTGATGGAAAATGAACAACTGGCTCTTGAATATTGACTGGATAAACAATGAAATGAAGGCAGAAATAAAGATGTTCTTCCAAACCAATGAGAACGAAGACACAACATACCAGAATCTTTGGGACACATTTAAAGCAGTGTCAAGAGGAAAATATGTAGCAATAAATGTCCACATGAGAAGCAAGGAAGGAGCTAAAATTGACACTCTGTTGTCAAAATGGAAAGAACTAGAGGAGCAAGATCAAAAAAACTCAAAAGGTAGCAGAAGACAAGAAATAATTAAGATGAGAGCAGAACTGAAAGAGATAGAGACCCAAAAAATCCTTCAAAAAATCAATAGATCCAGGAGCTGGTTTATCGAAAAGATTTAAAAAAAAATAGACAAACCACTAGCCAGATTAATAAAAAAGAAAAGAGAATAATCAAATAGGTGCAATAAAAAACGATAGTGGGATATCACCACGGAATTCACAGAAATACAAATGATCATCAGAGATTATTACAGACAACTCTATGCACATAAACTAGTAAACCTATAAGAAATGGATACATTCCTGGAAACTTGCATCCTCTGAAGCCTAAACCAGGAAGATGTCGAAACCCAGAATAGACCAATAAAATGGTCTGAAGTTGAGGCAGCAATTAAGAGCCTACCATCCCAAAAAAAGCCCAGGTCCAGATGGGTTCACAGCCTTATTCTACCATACATACAAAGAGGAGCCGGTACCATTCCTTCTGAAACTATTCCAAACAATTCAAAAAGAGGGAATTCTTCCCAAATCATTTTATGAGGCCAACATCATACTGATACGAAAGATTAGCAGAGACTCTGCAAGAAAAGAAAACTTCAGGCAAATATCCATGATGAACATAGATGCAAAAATGTTCAATAAAATACTGGCAAACCTATTGCAACAACACACTGAAAAGCTTGTCGACCATGGTCAAGTAGGGTTCACCCCCAGGATGCAAGGCTGGTTCTACATACACAAGTCTATAAATGTAATTCACCACAAAAACAGAACAAAAGACAAAAAACATATATTATCTCAATAGATGCAGAGAAGGCCTTTGACAGAATTCAACTGCCCTTTATGCTAAAAACCCTCAATAAACTAGTTATTGATGGAACGTATCTCAAAATAATAAAAGCTATTTATGACAAACCAACAGCCAATATTGTACTGAATGGGCAAAAACTGGAGGCATTCCTTTTGAAATCTGGCACTAGACAAGGTTGCCCTCTCTCACCACTGTTATTCAATATAGTATTGGAAGTTCTAGCCAGAGCGATCAGGCAAGAAAAAAAATAAAGCATATTCCAATAGGAAAGGAGGAAGTCAAATTGTCTCTATTTGCAGATGACATGATTGTATATCTAAAAGACCTCATCGTCTTAGCTCAAAATCTCCTGAAACTGATAAGCAACTTCAGCAAAGTCTCAGGATACAAAATCAATGTGCAAAAATTACAAGCAATCCTATATACCAATAACAGACTTAAAGAGAGCCAAATCAAGAACAAACTGCCATTCACAATTGCTGCAAAGAGAATAAAATACCTAGGAATACAAATAACAAGAAATGTAAAGGACCTCTTCAAGGAGAACTACAAACCACTGCTCAATGAAATAAGAGAGGACATAAACAGATGGAGAAACATTCCATGTTCATAGTAAGGAAGAATCAATATCGTGAAAATGGCCATACTGCCCAAAGTAATTTACAGATTCAATGCTATCCCATCAAGCTACCAATGACTTCTTCACAGAACTGGAAAAACCGCCTTAAACTTCTGATGGAACCAAAAGGGACCCGCAGAGCCAAGTCAATTCTAAGCAACAAGAATAAAACTGGAGGCACCACACAACCAGTCTTCAAACTATACTGCAAGCCTACAGTAATCAAAACAGCATGATACTGGTACGAAAACAAAGATGTAGACCAATGGAACAGAACAGAGGCCTTGTGGGCAACACCACACATCTACAACCATCTGATCTTTCACAAACCTTACAAAAACAAGCAATGGGGAAAGGTGTCCCTGTTTAATAAATGGTGTTGGGAAAATTTGCTAGCCATGTGCAGAAAGCAGAAACTGGACTCTTTTCTCACACGTTACACTAAAATTAACTCCAGATGGATTAAAGACTTAAACTTAAGGCCTAACACCATAAAAACCCTAGAAGAAAACCTCAGCAAAACCATTCAGGACATAGGCTTAGGCAAGGACTTCATGACCAAAACACCAAAAGCATTGGCAACAGAAGCCAAAATAGACAAATGGGATGTAATCAAACTCCACAGCTTCTTCACAGCAAAAGAAACAGTCATTAGAGTGAATTGGCAACCAACAGAATGGGAAAAAATGTTTGCAGTCTACCTATCTGACAAAGGGCTAATATCCACAATCTACAAATAACTAAAACAAATTTACAAGAAAAAAAAAAAAACAAGCCCATTCAAAAGTACCGAAGGATATGAACAGACACTTTACAAAAGAAGACATACATGAGGCCAACAAACATATGAAAAAATGCTCATCTTCACTGGTTGTTAGAGAAATGCAAATCAAAACTACATTGAGATACCATCTCATGCCAGTTAGAATGGCGATCATTAAAAAATCAGGAGGCAACAGATGCTGGAGAGGATGTGGAGAAATAGGAACAGTTTTACACTGTTGGTGGGAGTGTAAATTAGTTCAACCATTGTGGAAGGCAGTGTGGTGATTCCTCAAGGACCTAGAAATAGAAATTCCATTTGACCCAGCAATCCTATTATTGGGCATATCAAAGGATTATAAATCATTCTACTAGGAGGACACATGCACATGAATGTTCATTGCAGTGCTGTTTACAATAGCAAATACCTGGAACCAACTCAAATGTCCATCGATGATAGACTGAACAGGAAAAATGTGGCACATTTACACCATGTAATACTTTTCAGTCATAAAAAATGATGAGCTCATGTCCTTTGTAGGGACATAGATGAAACTGGAAACCATCATCCTCAGCAAACTGACACAAGAACAGAAAATCAAACACCACATGTTTTCACTCATAGGTGGGTGTTGAACAATGAGAACAGATGGACTCAGGGAGTGGAGAATCACACACTGGGGTCTGTCAGGGGAAATAGGAGAGGGACAGCAGGGGGTGGGGAGCTGTGGAGAGATTACATGGAGAGAAATGCCAGATATTGGTGATGAGGAGGAAGGCAGCAAATCACACTTCCATGTGTGTATCTATGCAACAATCCTGCATGTTCTTCACATGTACCCCAAAAACTAAAATGCAATAAAAAAATAAATAAATTACTAAAAAAAAAGAAAGAAAACATTCTCACAGATTGCTAGTTTCTAGGTTTTATTTCTGGATATTTGGTTTTTCACTACACAATTCAAGGGATTCAGAAATGTCCCTTCACTGATTCTACAAAAAGAGTATTTTCAATCTGTTAAACCATAACAAAGGTTGAACTTTTAGAGATAAATTCACACATCACAGAAAATTTTATCAGATAGCTTGTTTCTAGTTTTTATTGTGTGATATTTGTTTTTTCACCATAAGCCTCCATAGGCTCAGAAATGTTTCTTCATAGATTATACAAAAAGTGTCTCCAACATGTTTTGTCAAAACAATATTTGACTTTTCTGAGAAATCCACACATCACAAAGCATTTTCACAAATAGTTATTTCTTGTTTTTATTGTGGGATATTCTGATTTTCACTATAAACCTAAGTAAGCTAAGAAATGTCCCTTCATAGATTCTACAATAAAAGAGTTTCCAATCTCTTTTTGTCATAACAAAGATTTAACTCTGTGAGATGAATCCCTACATAACAAGGCATTTTCAAAGATAGATTGCTTTTTGTTTCTAGGATGAGATAGTAATTTCTTCACTGTAAGAATCAGTGGGCTCAAAAACATCCCTTTGTAGAGATTACAAGAAGAGTACTTAATCAAAACAAAGGTTTAACTCTGTGATATAAATTCATCCATTACAAACATTTTCACAGTTAATTTGTTTCGAGTTTTTATCATGATACATTCTCTTTTTCTCTGTAGGACTGAAGGTATGCAGAAATGTTTCTTCGTAGATTCTACAAAAAGTGTTTCCAACATGTTGAATCAAAAGAGTGTTTAACTCTGTGAGATGAATCCACACATTCCAAAGCAATTTAACAAATAGCTATTTTCCAGGTTTTATCATGAGATATTCACTTTTTCACTAGATGGCTCAATGTGCTAAAAAAATGTCCCTTTCTAGATTCTGCAAATGATTGTTTCCAACTTGTTGAATCAAAACAAGTTTAATTATCTGAGAGAAATCCGCACATTGCAAAGCATTTTCACACATAGCTTTATTCTAGATTTTATCAGGGTATATTTGATTTTTTATAATAGCCCTTCATGGGCTCAGAAATGTTTGTAGGTGTGACAGAAAGAGTGTTTCCAACCGGTTTCATCAAAAACAAAAGTGTAACTCTGTGAGGTGATTCCACACATTGAAAAGCATTTACACAGATTGCTTGTGTCTACTTTTTATCACCAGATATTCCATTTTGCTCTATCACTTTCAAGATGTTCAAAAATGTTCCTTCATAGATTCTACAAAAAGAGTGTTTCCAGCCTGTTGAACCAAAACAAAGGTTTATCTCCATGAGATGAATCCATCTCATCACAAAGTAAGTTCCTAGTTAGCTTGTTTCTAGTCCTTATCACAGGATATTTGGTTTTTCACTATATGCCTAAATAGAAATGTTCCTTATTAGGTTCTACAAAAAGAGTGTTTCCAAGCTATTTTATCAAAACAAAGATTTAACTCTGTAAGATGAATGTAAAAATCACAAAGCATTTTCACAGATAGCTTGTTTTTAGTTTTTATTGTGGGATATTTGGTTTTTCACTATTGGATTCAATTCATTCAGTGAGATGAATAAAAATATCACAAAGTATTTTCACAGATTGCTTGTTTCTAGTTTTCATTATGGGGTTTTTGATTTTTCACTGTAGGACTCAAGGTTTTCAGAAATGTCCGTACACAGATTCTACAAAAAGAGTGTTTCCAACTTGTTGAATCAAAACAAAGATTTAGCTCTGTGACATGAATCCAAACATCACAAAGCATTTTTAAAGATAGCTTCTTTCTAGTTTTTATCACTGGATATTCAAAATTTCACTTTACACTTCAACATGCTCAAAAATGTCACTCTGCAGATTCTACAGAAAGAGTGTTTTCAATATGATTATAAAAATAAAAAATTAATTTGTGAGATGAATCCACACATGACACAATATTTTCACAGAATGCTTTTGTTGTAGCTTATATCACTGGATATTCAGTTTTTCACTATATGACAGTAGGTGATCACAAATTTTTTTTGTACATTCTAAGAAAAGAGTGTTTCTAACCTGTAAAACCAAAGAAAAATGTTTTAACTCTGTAAGATAAATTCACACATCAGAAAGCATTTTCACAGATAGTTTGTTTCTAGTTTATATCATGGGATATTCAGTTTTTCATTTTAAGCCTAAATAGCCATAGAAATATATTTTTGTAAATTCTTAAAAAAGAGTATGTCCAACCTATTTTATTAAAAAAATGTGAGGCCATTATGTGATGAATGCAAACATCACAAAGTATTCTCACAGAGAGCGTCTTTCTGGCTTTTTCATGGGATATTCAGATTTTCATTATACAACTTAGTAGGCTCAGAAATACCCCTGTGTAGATTCTTCAAAAAGAGGGTATCCAATCTGTTTTATGAAAACAAAAATTTAACTCTTCAAGATGAATCCACACATTGCAAAGCATTTTCACAGATAGCTTGTTTCCAGTTTGTATCACAAAATTGTTGCTTTTTTCACTGTAGGCTTCCATGAACTCAAAAATATCCCCTTGCGGATTCTACAAAAAAGTATTTAAAACTTTTTTCATCAAAACAAAAATTTAACTCTTTACAATGAATCCACACAACACAAAGCATTTTCACAGATGCTTATTTTAGTTTTTATCAAGGAATATTTGATTTTTCACTCTATGCCACAATAGACTCAGAACTGTTTCTTTGTAAATTCTATAAAAACAGTGTTTCCAAACTGATGTATTAAAGACAGTTTCCATTCAGTGAGATGAATTCACACATCACAAAGCATTTTCACAGATAGCTTGTTTCTAGTTTATGCTGTAAGATATTCATTATTTTACTATAAGCCTAAATAGGCTCAGAAATGTCTCTTTGTGTATTCTTCAGAAAGAGTGTTTCCAACCTGTTTCATCAAAACAAAGTCTGGCCTCCATGAGATATATCCACACATCACAAAGCATTTTCACGGACAGGTTTTTCTCATTTTTATTGTGAAATATTCAGTTTTTCACTATATGCTGCAATTGGCTCAGCAGTAATCTTCCATAGATTCCACAAAGAGAGTGTTTCCAACTTGCTTTATCAAAGCAAAAGTTGAACCCTTTGAGATAAATCCACACATTACAACATTTTCACAGATTGATTGTTACTAATTTTTATCAATATATATTTGGTTTTTACTATACGACTGAAGGCCTTCAGATATGTCCCTTGTAGATTCTTCAAAAACAGTGTTAGCAACCTGTTGAATCAAAGAAAAGATTTACTTCTGCAAGATGAGCTCACCCATCAAAAAGCATTTTCAACATAGCTTGTTTCTAGTTTGCATGGTAGGATATTGAGTTTTTCACCGTAAACCTAAATAGGCTTCAAAATGTCACTTTGCAGATTCTACAGAAAAGTGTTGCCAACCTGTTTTATCAAAACAAAAATTTAACTCTATGAGGTAAATTCATACATTACAAAGCATTTTTTTTTTTTTACCAGGTAGCTTTTTTCTTGTTTTTACCATGGAATATTCAGTGTTTCATTATATGCCTCAATAGACTCAAAATGTCCCTTCCAAAGAGTGTTTCGAACCTGTTTTCTCAAAATAAAATTTTAACTCTGTGAGATAAATCCACACAGCACAAAACGTGTTCAAAGATAGGTTGTTTCTAGTTTTTATCAGTGTATATTCCGTTTTTCACTGTAGAACTAAAGGTATTTAGAAATGTTGCTTTGTAGATTCTACAGAAAGAGTACTTCCAAACTATTGAATCAAAACAAAGATTTAATTATGTGAGATGAATCCATGCATCACAAACATTTTCACAGATAGATTGATTGTAGTTTTTATCCTGAGATATTTTGTTTCTTACTGCAGGTTTAGTGGGCTCAGAAATGTCCCTTTTCAGAAACTATTAAAAAAGTGTTTCAAAACTAGTGAATCAAAACACAAGATTCATTCAGTGGATGAATCCACACATTACAATAAATTTTCACAGATAGCTTGTTTCCAGTTACTATCCCAGGATATTCAGTTTTTCACTATGAAACTCAAGGTGTTCAGAAACATCCCTTCATAGATTCTACAAAGAGTGTTACCAACCTGTTGAACCAAAACAAACATTTAATTCTGTGAGATAAATCTACACATCACAAAGCATTTTCAGAGGTAGTTTGTTTCTAGTTTTTTTTTGCAAGATATTCAATTTTTCACTGTATGCTGCAATGGCCTCAGGAATGTCTCATTGTAGATTCTATAAGAAGATTGTTTCCAACTTGGTGAATGAAAACAAAGGTTCTATTCAGTGATATGAATCCACACATCTGAAAGCATTTTTTAAAATTGCATTTTATGTTTTGGGGGACATGGAAGAACATGTAAGATGGCTGTGTAGCTACACACATGGCAGCGTGGTTTGCTGCCTTCCTTCGCATCACCTATATCTGGCATTTCTCCCCATGTTATCCCTCCTCAACTCCTTGCACCCCGCTGTCCCTCCCCTATTTCCCCACCACAGACCCCAGTGTGTGATACTCCCCTCCCTGTGTCCATGTGTTTTCACTGTTCCACACCCGCCTATGAGTGAGAACATGCAGTGATTGATTTTCTGTTCTTGTGTCAGTTTTCTGAGAATGATGGTTTCCAGGTTCATCCATGTCCCTACAAAGGAAACAAACTCATAGTTTTTTATGGCTGTTCTTGCCCATTCAGTATGATATTGGCTGTTGGTTTGTCATAAATAGCTTTAATTATTTTGAGATATGTTCTATCCATACCTAGTTTATTGAAGGTTTTTATCATTAAGGGCTTTTGAATTTGTCAAAGGCCTTCTCTGCATCAATTGAGACAATCGTGTGGTTTTTGTCTTTGGTTATGTTTATGTGGTGAATTATGTTTATAGACTTGTGTATGTTGAAACAGCCTTGCATCCCTGGAATGATGCCTACTTGGTCATGATGGATAGGCTTTTTGATGTGCTGTTGCAATTGGTTTGCCAGTATTTTATTGAAGATTTTTGAATCTATGTTCATCATAGATATTAGCCTGAAGTTTTCTTTTTTTGTTGAGTCTCTGCCGGGTTTTGGCATCAGAATGATGTTGGTCTCATCAAATGATTTGGGTAGTAGTCCCTCTTTTTGGATTGTTTGGAATAGTTTTAGAAGGAATGGTACCATCTCCTCTTTGTATGTGTGGTGGAATTTGGCTGTGAACCCATGTGGACCTGGGCTTTTATTTGTTTGTAAGCTGTTGATTGTTGCCTCAACTTCTGCCCTTGTTATTGGTATATTCAGGGTTTTGACTTCTTCCTGGTTTTGGCAAGTGTCCAGGAATTTATCAATTTCTTCCAGGTTTACTAGTTTATGTGCATAGAGTTGTCTGTAATAATCTCTGATGATGGTTTGCATTTCTGTGGAATCTGTGGTGAAATACCTTTTATCGTTTTTTAATTGCATCTATTTGATTATTTTCTCATTTCCTTTTTATTATTCTGGCTAGTGGTCTATTTTTTTGATCTTTTCAAAAAACCAGCTCCTGGATTTATTGATTTTTTGAAGGGTTTTTGTGTCTCTATCTCCTTCAGTTCTGCTCTGATCTTAGTTATTTCTTATCTTCTGCTAGGTTTTGAGTTTTTTGATCTTGCTCCTCTAGCTCTTTCCATTTTGATGATAGTTGTTGGTTTTAGATCTTTCCTTGCTTCTCATGTGGGCATTTATTGCTATATATTTTCCTCTAGACACTGCTTTAAATGTGTCCCAGAGATTCTGGTACATTGTGTCTTCGTTCTCATTGGTTTCGAAGAACACCTTTATTTCTGCCTTCATTTTATTGTTTATCCAGTCAACAATCGAGATCCCATTATTCAGTTTCCATGAAGCTGTGCAGTTCTGAGTTAGTTTCTGAATTCTGAGTTCTAACTTGATTGCACTGTGGGTGAGATTTACTTCCAACTATGTAGTCAATTTTAGAGTAGGTGTGATGTGGTGCTGAGAAGAATGTATATTCTGTGGATTTGGGGTGGAGAGTTCTGTGAATGTCTATTAGATTTGCTTGGTCCTGGTCTGAGTTCAAGCCCTATATATCCTTGTTAATTTTCCATGTCATTGATCTGTCTAATATTGGCAGTGGAGTGTTAAAGTCTCCACTATTATTGTTTGGGAGTCTAAGTCTCTTTGTAAGTCATTAAAAACTTGCCTTATGTATCTCTGTGCTCCTGTATTGGGTGCATATGTGTTTAGGTTCAATAGCTCTTCTTGTGACATTGACCCTTTTACCATTATGTAACGTCCTTCTTTGTCTCTTTTGATCTTTGTTGTTTTAAAGTCTATTTTATCAGAGACTAGGATTGCAGCTCCTCCTCTTTTTTTTTTTCGTTTGGTAAGTCTTCCTCCACCCCTTTACTTTGATCCTATTTGCAACCTTGTCTGTGAGATGGGTTTCCTGGATACAGCACACTGATGGGTTTTGGCTTTTTATTCAATTTGCCAGTCTGTGTCTTTTGATTGGTGCATTTAGCCCATTTACATTTAGGGTTAATATTGTTAAGTGTGAGTTTGATCCTACCATTTAGATGCTAGCTGGTTGTTTTGCCCATTAGTTGATGCAGTTTCTTCATTGTGTTGATGCTGTTTACCTTTTGGTATGTTTTTGGAGTGGCTGGTACTAGTTGTTCTTTTCTATGTTTAGTGTTTCTTTCAGGAGCTCTTGTAAAGCAGACCTGGTGGTGATGAAATCTCTGAGTACTTGCTTGTTCATAAAGGATTTTATTTTCGCTTCACTTATGAAGCTTAGTTTGGCTGGATATGAAATTCTGGGTTGAAAATTCTTTTCTTTAAGGATGTTGAATATTGGCCCCCACTCTCTTCTGGCTTGTAGGGTTTCTACTGAGAGATCTGCTGTGAGCCTGATGGGCTTCCCTTTGTGGGTAACCCCACCTTTTTCTCTGGCTGCCCTTAGCATTTTCTCCTTCAACCCTGGTGAATCTCAGGATTCTGTGCCTTGGGGTTGCTCTTCTTGAGGAATATCTTTGTGGAGTTCTCTGTATTTCCTGGACTTGAATATTGGCCTGCCTTTCTAGGTTGGGGAAGTTTTCCTGGATAATATCCTGAAGAGTATTTTCCAGCTTGGATTCTTTCTCTTCATCACATTCAGGTACACCTATCAAACGTAGATTAGGTCTTTTCACATAGTCCCATATTTCTTGGAGACTTTTTTCATTTCTTTTTACCCTTTTCTCTAATCTTGCCTTCTTGTTTTATTTCAATGAGTTGTTCTTTGACCTC
>CAUYQU010029756.1:0-28026 GCA_963574635.1 Cheracebus regulus | reverse complement strand
ATAAAATATTGGTTGGCTGCTTATTTGTTATTTTCTTCCCCTATTCCTTCCTATCTCCATTGTTAAGCACAATTATTGGCATAAAAGAAGTTTTTAATACCCATTTTTAGACTGTATTCTAGCCTGGGCAATAAAACAAGAATCCCATTCTCTCTCCCTCTTTCTCGTCCTCTTTCTTTCTCTTTCATTCCTTTTTTTCTTTCTTTTGCTGTTTCTTTTTTCTTTCTCCTTTTCTCTCTTTTTCTAAAAAAAAGAAAGAAAGAAAACTTCTTACACTAATCTATATCTTTTAAGTGGAGATTTTAATCCTTTTAGGTTTAAGGTTATTATTGATATGCAAGGTTTTGTTTCTGTCATATTGTTAATTTTTTTCTTGTTGTTTTATAAATTTTTTGTTTCTTTCTTTATCTATTAGTCTTTTTTAATTGACTAAATTCTGTACTGTTGCCACTTGATTCATTTCGCCTTCTCCTTTGTGTGATTTTTACTATGCATTTTATAGTTTAATGTGTTTTCATGATGTGAATATTATATTTTTATTTCCAAGTTTAAGACTCCTTTGAGCATTTCTTGTAGAATAAGTCTTGTGGTGATAAATTCCCTCAGCATTTGCTTGTCTGGAAAAATGTTATTTCTCATTCATTTATGAAGCTTATTTTTGCCAGAACCATAATTATTGCCTGACAGTTTTTCTTCCAGCACTTTGAATATGTCATTCTATTCTCTTCTGGCCTATAATATTTGAGAAGTTCACTGTTACTCTGATGTTGGTTCCTTTACAGGTGACTAGGGGCTTTTCTCTTGCTGATTTTAGAATTCTTTCTTATACTTTGACTTTAGACAGTCTGATAATAATATGCCATCGTGAAGTACTTTTTACAATGTCTTTTTCTGGGATCACAGAACCTTCTATTTCTGGATGTCTGACTTAGAAAGTTTTATCAATTATTTTGTCAAATAGGTTTGCTAAACTTTTCAATCTTTATTCCCTCTCATGAATACCAATATTCTTGTTTGTTCATGTTATACATTCCCAAGTGTCTTGAACTTTGTTCATTCTTTTAAAATCTTTTTTTTCCTTGATTTGTCTGATCAGATCATTTTAAAAGGCTCATCTTCAAGTTCTGAGATTCTTTTTTCTTGGTCTAGTCTATTGTTGAAGTTTTCAAAAGTATTTTATACTTCCTTCAATACATTTTTTACTTCCAGAATTTCTGACTGACTTTTTAAATAAATATATATCTTAGTAAATTTCTCATTAATGTCCTGAATTAATTTTTTGCTTTATTTTTGTTGGTTTTCAGGTTTATCTTGCATCTCATTGAGCTTCTTTAAAATCAATTTTTGAATTTTTTACCTGAAAGTTTGATGATTTCATTTTGGTAAAAATCTATTACTGGAGAATTATTGTTTTCTTCAGAGGGTGTCATATTAGTTTGCATTTTTGTATCCTGTATCTTTACATTGATCTCTGCACATCTGAAACAACAGTAGCTTCTTCTTATTTTTGAATTTACTTTTGTTTGAGGGAAACTTTTTCTTGAAGATGTTATTATGATGTTGGTAGGGTAGGGCCATTTGGCTTTGCTTCTGGGTTCTTTTAATGGTGAAGACTCGGTATGATTTCCTTGGTTATAAACAGCCTTAGTAGTTTCTGTGTGACATTGTGAGTTTATTGGTAAAGACTGATGAATTTGTGCTGGGGACTGGAATGTTTGATGGGTTCTTTTACAAGTTTCAGTGGTAGTAATGGTAAACTAAGCATGTGTATCCTTGGGATCTGGAGCAGCATATAGTGGCAATTCTGTTGTTAGTTCCAGGCAGGGAAATTATTGTTCCTTTGGGTGGTTTTCTCAGATGTCAGTTGTAGTAGCAGTGTACCAGGTAGGTGAGTGGACTCAAGCTCTTGAGCATCCAGGACAGTGTGGTTAATGGGAGTAGCAGTTGTAGTGAGGTGCTTTCCCCATTTTTAAGTGCTGTGCACTTGTCTTGGGAGCGTTTGCAATGGGCTGTGTGGGCCAGCCTTTAGGCCAGTGGATGGTGCTTGCAGATACAAGCCAGCTGAGGTAGTAGCAGCAATATGTTTATACTCAACCTCTGACCTGGAAAAAGTGCTTAGGTGCCCCAAGCAGCAGGCTAGACTGTGGAACCTCTAGAAGCCTGGATGTTGCACTCTGACTCAGTGGGTGGGGAAAAGCTGGCTGGAACTGGACCAGATGAACTTATGCTCAGCTTCCCAACCCCCAACCAATAGTAACTGCATACATCAGCTATGACAGGGATGGTATGGAAGTCCTCAGCTCCCTAGTGAAATGCTTGGGTTAGGGGTAACCCTAATCCTGTCAAAGTCACGGGAGTCAGGTTGAGCCACTGGTTCTTGCATTTGCAGCCTTGACCAGTGAGTATAGTACCCATATCTCCTCCACACCTCAGTCCAGGTGGGGCTGCCTGCCCTGTTCTGGCTCTCATAGCCCACACTGCAGTTCATTCAGTATAGGTAGTTGACACCTAGTTTATAACTCAGCCCTGGGCCACAGAAGCACCCATCCAGCTCAGAACCTAGACTTTGTAGCAACTCTTGTCCTGCTCAAACCCCAGGGTTATTATCTGACTCCAGCACTGGCAGCTGGAGCCCTTTCCAGATTGGCTTTTCAGTCCTGGTTGCAGGGGCCCATGTTTTCCTAATGTTCAGAACTGGGGCCTCTCTTCCCAAGAGCATGCCCAGATTGTTAAAAATTAGGATTGATAATAACATTTTATTAGGATTGATAATAACATTTTGTAGCTACTTAAGTCTTAAGGAGAACATGTGATGCAGAATATATAACCTCCCTGGAGCAGTTCCTTCTCATAGTATCCTGGCACTCTCCAACTCAGATACAGGGCTTGGGAGGATCAAGGTGCACTTCCATGGACTAGATTGTATGAGTCCCCAGTGATAAGATAGACCACCAAAAGACATTTACTTATATACTCTTCTATACTGGGGATTTACTTTCAGATTCTGGCTGGTCTTAGCCACACAAGCTGACTGTCCTCCTTCACCTCTCCCGATTTTTGAGTTTCTCCTTGCATTTCCACTGAACTCTCATGTGTACTCTTGAATAACTCACTCAAAATGTGACTCCCTACACACTACGCTGATTCCTTCAAGTGGATGAGGCATGTGTGAAATACTTCTAGGCAGCCATCTCAAACACAAAAAAAACCCCACTTTAATGGTGATAGTCTGTATATCTCCATTGCTAGTTCACATGATGCGTTGCCAGTGCACTCTTTACGACTGGAAATAATCATTATCACCTTTAAATGTAATCAGATTAGAGAACCAACTTCAGGAACTCCAGAACCAATTGAGAAAACTCACCCTTAAAATTATGTTTTTTAGTACCACACTCAGTATCAAAATTTTTCTTAATGTGCTTGAGCTGTGTATTAGTCCATTTTCACACTGCTAATAAAGACATTATAATATTATATAATATTATATACATAAGCATACTATATTATATATTGTAATATAATAATGTCTTTATTATATTATTATTATATTATAATATAATGTCTTTATTATATTATTATATTATAATATAATGTCTTTATTATAATATAATAATAAAGTGTGAATTATATAATATTATAATAAAGACTGGAAAGATAAATAGGTTTAATGGCTGCACATGACTGGGGAGGTCTCACAATCATGGTGGAAGGTGAAAAACACTTCTTACATGGCAGTGGCAAGAGAGAATGAGAGACAAGCAAAAGTGAAAACTTCTAATTAAACCATTAGATCTTGTGAGACCTATTCACTACCATGAGAACAGTATGAAGAAAACTGCTTCCATGATTTAGTTATCTCCCAAAGATCGCTCCCACAACACATGGGAATTATGAGAGTACAATTCAAGATGAAATTTGGGTGCGAACACAGAGCCAAACCATATCATTCTGATCCTGGCCTCTGTCAAGTCTCATGTCCTGATATTTCAAAACCAATCATGCCTTGCCAACCATCCCCCAAGATCTTAACTCATTTCAGCATTAACTCAAAAGTCCACAATCCAAAGTCTTATATGAGACAAGGCAAGTTCCTTTCACCTATGAGCCTGTAAAATCAAAAGCAAGTAAGTTACTTGCTAGATACAATGGGGGTACAGGATTTGGTAAATATGATCATTACAAATGGGAGAAACTGGCCCAAACAAAGGGGCTACCAGCCCTATGCAAGTCTAAAATCAAGTGAAGCAGTCAAATAGTAAAGTCCAAAATGATCTTTGACTCCATGTCTTATATCCAGGTTGTGCTGATGCAAGAGGTGGGTTCCCATGGTCTTCAGAAGCTCTGCCCTGTGGCTTTGCAAGGTACAGCCTCCCTTCAAGCTGCCTTCATGGGCTGGCATTGACTGTCTGTGGCTTTTCCAGGAGCATGGTATAAGCTGTCAGTGGATCTATAATTCTGGGTTCTGGAAGATGATGGCCCTCTTTTCACAGCTCCACTAGGCAGTGCCCCAGTAGGATTTCTGTGTGGGGGCTCTGTCCCCATATTTCCCTTCTGCACAACCTAGCAGAGGTTCCCCCTGAGGGCCCCACCCCTGCAGCAAACTTCTGCCTGACCATCCAGGTGTTTCCATATATCTTCTGAAATCTTGGCAGAGGTTCCAAAACCCCAATTCTTGATTTCTGTGACTCACAGGCTCAACGGCATGTAGAAGGTACCAAGATTTGGGGATTGTACCTTCTGAATCCATGACTTGAGCTGTACCTTGGCCCCTTTTAATCATGGCTGGAGAGGCTGAGATGCAGGGCACCAAGTCCCTAGACAACACTTAGCACAGGGACCTGAGGCCTAGCCCACTTAACCATTTTTCCACCCTAGGCCTGTGATGGGAGGGGCTGCCATGAAGACCTTTGGCATGCTCTGGAGACATTTTTCTCATTGTCTTGGGGATTCATATTCAGCCCCTTGTCACTTATGCAGATTTCTGCAGCAGGCTTGAATTTCCCCTCAGAAAATGGGATTTTCTTTTTTATCACATTGTCAGGCTGCAATTTTTCAGAACTTTTATGCTCTGCTTCCCTTATAAAACTGAATATCTTTAACAGCACCCACATCACCTCTTGAATGCTTTGCTTCTTAGAAATTTCTTCTGCCAGATAACCTAAATTATCTCTCTCAAGTTCAAAGTTTCAAAACTCTCTAGGGCAGGGGCAAAATTCTGCCAGCCTCTTTGCTAAAATCTAATAAGAATCATCTTTGCTCCAGTTCCCAAGAAGTTCCTCATCTCCATCTGACACCACCTCAGCTTGGACCTTATTGTTCATATCACTATCAGCATTTTTGTCAAAGCCATTCAACAAGTCTCTAGAGAGTTTCAAACTTTTCTACATCCTCCTGCCTTTTTCTGAGCCCTCCAAACTGTTCCCACCTCTGCCTGTTACCCAGTTTTGAAGTCACTTCCACTTTTGGGTATTTTTTCAGCAGTGCCCCCTCTACTAGTACCAATTTACAGTATTAGTCTATTTTCATGCTGTTGATAAAGACATACCTGAGCTAAGAAGTAAAATAGGTTTAATGGACTTACAGTTGCATGTGACTAGGGAGGCCTCACGATCATGGTGGAAAGTGAAATGCACTTCTTACATGATAGTGGCAAGAGAGAATGAGAGCCAAGTGAAAAAGGAAATCCCTTATTAAACTATCAGATCTCAAGAACAGTAAAGGAAAACCACCCCCATAATTCAATTATCTTCCACCAGATGCCCCCCACAACATGTTGGAATTATGGGAGTGCAATTCAAAATGAGATTTGGGTGGGGACACAGAGCCAAACCATATCAGCTTGCTATAACAAAATACCATAGATTGAGTCACTAAAACAACAGAATATATTTTTTCACGGTTTTGGAGACTGAAATTTTAAAATCAGCATGCCAGCATGTTTGGTTTCTGGTGAGGACTCTTTCTGTCTTCAGATAGCTTCCTTCTTGCTATATACTCATATAGCCTTTTCTCACTGTGAATGTGTGAAGAGACAGAGGTATCTTTTTACTACTGTCCTATAAGATTAAGACTTCACCTTTATGACTTCCTTTAACCTTAATTACCTCCAAAAAGTTTCCAAATACCATTACATTGGGGGTTGGAATTCAATATATGAATTTTGGGTGTGAGGGAAGGTTACAGTCCATAAGAATAGATAACAGAATATACAATGAGACACACTTTTACTTTTTTCTAGGAGGTAGAAAAAGGGTCATTTTAAATCTGTTATCCACAAATGTTTCAAGCTATTAGGGCATCACAAATGGTTGGAGTAGAAGAGTTTTTGTAATTTTTTTTGCAGTCACTTCCACATACATTTTTGTTATATGAATGTAAAGTAAATATGTGAAAGAAGGCTATAGCTGGAAATATCAAGGCTTGGAAACAGTTTGACAATTCCAGTTTTTCAGGCAAATGAGTCTGTGCCAACTGTGTTCTGTACACATTGGTATGTTGAGCTTAGGTTTCCTTCTGGAGAGGAAAGAAATCACAAATTAGACTCTTTTTTAAAAGAAGTTTAAAGTTATTTCAGTATATCTCATGTACTAAGATGGCCTCTACTGATGTCATGAAGAAGCAACAACAGCTCAACTACCCACCTCCTCTCCCAATCAGGGATACTCCTTTTTATTGAGGAAACATTTAAAATGTGACTCCAGCTGCACAGGAGAGATTTACTTAAGGAAAGAAAAGATGGGCTCCTTGTATTGCATGTTCCTCTAGCTGTGTTTCTGCTGATTGCTCCTGGCTCCATGGATGTGGCAAAACTGAAATACATGTTTGAGCCCAGGTCTACCTTGGCACACATCAGATATAGGTGAGTGTAGCATTGGAGAAAGGAAGAGCCTTTCTTATCTTTATCAGGTGGCTTGTGCATAGATCACTTCAAAACTACTTAAGTAGACTGAAGTCTGCATGAGACTATTCAGACATCTGTTCTCATGCAGACCAACTGATAATGTAGCAGCAACAGCTGCAGAGAATGGGCCAACAGACTTATCAGATTTTCCAGTATTTTCTTTCACTGGAAAATTATAACCAGGTGTGATCTCTTGGATTGCTTAAAGCTCTCGGGATTTTGGACTTATCATAGAAAAGGAGAACCAAATGAGTAAAGAAAGAAAAATTTCTAGTACACCAGATGGGAGTTCAGGGTTGAAATATTTTAAATATTTAAATAAACGTACAACACAGTGATAAAGAACATATCTGATAATAAACAAAAAGAGAAAGAAATATGAATACAGATATAGGAGTAAAAATAAATTATATCTATTTATATGTACTCTATGTGTATATATACAGTAATTTTACCCCATGCTGTTAGTGATGATTATCTCTGTAGCTAATTTTTGTCTGTATAGTTTAATTTTTCAAGAATAAGTTGATTCTATAATAAGAAATATATATCAATTATTTTTAAATTTAGAAATAATTCTCTTATTCCAAAAAAAATGTTCAAAAAGAAAGAATTTATTTTTGAGGGTGCTAACCCTTTGTAGGTATGTGTATGGAGTGAGCTAGTTAACTAATCTCTGGGCCACTGGTCTTCTGCAGGTGAAATAATTATTTTTAGTGATAATTTATGAATTTATGTTATTTTGTATAAATTATCACTGCTGTTATAGTTTATGTGAAAATTAACAAAATAAGTGTTCTATTATCCTTATTGCCTCAACCCTCAATCCCTTCTTGCTAGAGACATCTCATATGTTAACTCATCTTGTCAAGTTTGGAGTTTTCTCTTGTTGATATGGGAGGCCACCAGACAGTTTCCCACCCTCAGATCCCTGTGTGGGGAAAGAAGAAAAAAAAAAGTCAAAATAGAATTTGCTTACTTTCAGATTTGCTTCTGATTTTGATGCATGCCTCAAAGAATCTGGGGAAAAAAAGATATTTTGCAAAACAATCTATTTAGTAGATCTGATTTAGGGCTATAACATGTAGAAATAATTAATATTTACTTTTCCATAATAAAAATACACATTACTTCTGCAAGATGAGAGAGATAAGTTTCTCTGGTAACCCTATATAATCTCATTTCAAAGAGCTAAAGTTCATATTAGCATGTTTGTTCCTTTAAGGAAACGTTTGAGGTATCTATCTTGCTTTGTGTATAGGGTAGAGGGGGCAACAGGAGATAGTGGTGACTTTATGTGGTTCCATACAGTATGGAATACAAGGAAAGGGCAGTGAAGAAGAAGGGAGAAAGCCTCATCCATCTGCCTCCTGTCCTTTTCTTCGTAAGTTCAAATATATCTACCGCCTGCCCAGAAGCAATTGTATTACTGAGGTTAGGGATGCTCAAGTACTAGCTTTAAGATGAAGGTGGAGGAAGTGTGTAAGACTGTCTGATATATCTGCTTGATAGCCTATGATTTAAATTTAAAATACTAAATCACATAATTGACACTACCTGATTCATCCGGAAGAGCCAAATTTAAAGATTAGTCAGGACTCATCTGTGCCTCAATTTCCTTATTTGTAAAATAATAACCCTTGAGTAATTTTTAGAATAAAATGGGATAGTGCATATATAATATTGCTTGGCACATAATGCTCATCTAATAATAGCTATTGTTGTTGTAATGTACTTTCCAGGCATTGTGTTGGGTGAGTTGAGAAACGGTAGGATCATGACAAAGAAAGGAGATTAGGTAATACCTTGAAAAGTGCAGAATGAGAAGAAAAACAGTTTCCTTTGTTATCTGAGAAACTTACCTGAAATTTACATTTTCAGAGAGAAAAGCGGACAAGTATACCTTTGAACATACATTCCTAAAGCAAGAGTTCACACATTCTTGTACCATCCTCTCAACTGGCATTTCTTCTTAGTCCCAAGAAAAACCATTTGGAGGCTACTACTCAGGGTTCAATATTGGGCCTCTATAAAAGCAGAAGTCAGGCTTAAAAGCCCAAAAACTAGAGAAACAATTCTGTTCATTAAGGCAAATTCTAGGGGTGTAGTATTGTAATTAGTATAATAATTATTATTATAGTAGAGGAAATAGCATGAGCTGAATGTTGAAAGTTGAGCAGGTTTTCATCAACTGAATGTGAGTTCCTGAGGAGGTGAGAATGATTGGAGGGGTGTTTAGGAAGACAGAGTTGTGTGAACAACAGCAGAGAGGCATAAAAGAGCATTAGGCTTTAAAAGGCATTAAGTCATTTTTTGATGCTTAAGCATAGGGTTTGAAGAGCGATGACAGAGAAAAAAAGTCTAAAGAGACTAGGAAGAATCACATCTCCAAAGGTCTTGCAGACTCAAAGAAACTTAGATTTTGCTTTCATAGCTAATAGGAAATTATGGTTGAATACTCAAGAGAGGAAGACTTGAATAGTATGGCAAGAGGTCAGGTGAGTAATAATCAGAGCTAAAACTAAGCAGTATCAGTGGAGATAAAATGGGGGATACAGATACAAGTGAAGGTAAGAATATATACTTGAAAGTAGTTAAATTTTTTTAAAGCACACATGCTCTGTCAATTACAAATTTTATTTATATGAGATGTTTTACAAAATTATTTAAAACATGACATCATAGTTGGTTACACATTTAACTGGTTTTTTTTTCATTGACAATAAAATGATTACATGAAATTAGGACTTTTCCAGAAAGTACTATGAGAAGATTCTTCTGTCTATAACCCTGGAACCTGGCAGAGATGCTAAGCCCCTAAAACATTAGTTCTACCTCAGATGTCAGTATTTAGACCTACCTCAGAGGAGGTCCTAGGTAATGTGTCATTATACAGGGCTGATACAGAATGAAGTGTCAAACTTTTAAAATTAATATTCATACTTTAATGTAAGTAAAATTTAGGTAACTCAGTTTCAGGCATTCCTCTAATGTAGGAGCTTTAATAGCATTGAGAAGGAGATATCTAGACCTACAATCGATTTAAAATAGCTCCACAGAATCATACAGGTTCTGGAACAAACAATATTTATAGATCAGATTAAAACTACCTCCATGGTATATATTTTCAAAGTCACATTGCACTGCCCTGACAGGTTCCTTGCTTGGTAACAAGCATGTAATTGAGTGGGTCTCTTTGCCCCCACCCAGACCCCAGGTAGCAAAATTCCATTCTGGATGCCATTTTCTATGCCAGTTAAAGGTTTATTGCAAGTTAAAGAGTTAAAAATAAAGCCACCCAGATATTTTGAGAAACAACCCAGAACTAAAGCATTAATAATAAAAATCAAATCAATGCCTATATATCAAAACACTACATCATCTAGAAGGTCAATGATGTAAAAAGTGACCTTTACATTTTATAACAATACACACTGTTTAGTTATTGATTTCAAAAAATCATCATAGAAAATAGAACCCTTTAAACAATCATTAAAATGAATACAAAGTTTCTTAAAAAGTGCTTATTCAGAATTTAGTGAACACACAAATATTATTGATTGCAATTCTATGTTACAGTACATTTTACTTTCTATAACTGTAAAAATAAGCTAAAATGTAGGAGTATGATTTAATCTATATTCTTAGCCCTACTCAATATGTAGTTACAGATTTACTCTAAATCTACACTCAAGTGAAATGCAAGAGAAATATAATTTATAGCTTTTTAAAAGTAAGAAGCGTATGCCTAACGCCTGATTAATCTAGTACTAATCTATTACACTCAACTTAGAAGTGCTCATCTCTCTTACAATGTAGTCTTGCAAATGATGCAATGAGTTGAAAGACTGGTCCTGATTCAAGAGGAAAGTCTGATAAAAATGGATATAAAACCCTACTATGAAACACAAGCATGTTTCAAAGAGAAATCTGAAACCCCAAATAATCAGTCACAATCTATTATTAATTACAATTTGAGATATATCACCATGTACTTCTAGGTTGTGACTATGTCTCACCAATGACAGTCTTGTACAAACATATCAGAAAAACAATGGGCAATTTCTGAAAGTCACTGGATGATAAAACAGTTACATTTGGTTTCAGAAGATTGAGAAAACATTAGATTAAAGGAAATTTTATTTTATTAAAACCATTTAAAAATGATTCTGGTGGGCCTCAAAGCAAATAGCCATGTTGATTATGTGCATTCTGCTCTCAGATTTAAGACACAAAGGTCTCCATTTCTCTAAAAGAACTGCTTTTCCGGCAAGACATGCTGTCTCTCGTCTCTTGGAGCCAAGTAATTGGAACCCTAAACACACTGCGGAGCTTCTGTTGGAACCGGTTTCCAACAAAACAATAGAGAAATGGATTAACGCAGCTGTTGGTGAATCCCAGGAGGATGGCAAAAGGAAGTGCCAGGTCAATGACTGCTATAACTTCACAGCTATTAATGACATCCATCCAGGCCAGAGCATCCAGGAAGGTCAGAACATGGAAGGGAAGCCAGCAAATGATGAAGACCAGAACAACAGCAGCTGCCATCTTCAGGACTTGGTCACGAGTTATCCTGTTCTTCCCATAGCTATTCGTCTTCAGTAAGTGTTTCCTGATTCCAAAATAGCCCGTTGCTATGAATATTAAAGGGATAATAAAACCAAGGACATTTTTCATTAAGGCAATCCCAGCTGACCATTGGGCATATTTCTCAGGTGGGAAAGCCATGATACAAGCATTCACTCCTAAGTATTCATTGGTTCTGACATCTCGGAAATAAAATGTTGGCAATGAGGACAAACAGGCCAAACACCAAACAAGGGAAACTATATAAGATGCTTGCCAGGGATTTCTTCTTTGAGACAGAAAGGGGTAGATGACAGATTGGTACCTGTCAACACTCATACAGGTGATAAAAAAAATGCTTGCAAACATGTTCAGGGTAAGAAAAGAACCAAAAACTTTGCACATCACAGGTCCAAAGAGCCAGTCGTATCTATAAAAATAGTAGGTTGCCCAGAGAGGAAGAGTAGACAAAAGGAGTAAGTCAGCCACAGCAAGGTTGAAGATGTAAATGCTAGAAACCTTTCTGGGACCTTTTTGACAACAAAACAGTGTAACCACAACAGTATTGACCAGAAATCCAATTACAAATATAATGTAGTAGAGAATAGGAATTGCATCTAAATGCTTATCTGATGGTTTATGTGAACAGTTCAAGGTAGACTCATTGTTGCCAGAGATGTTCACAAGCCCGAAGTAAAGACTGCTGGTAATATTTTTTCCAGTGGTGGCAAGGGTTAAGTTGCCCTTCATATTGAGATGTCAGCAGCTCCTAATGCTTATGTCTTCTATGGAGAAAAAAAAATAAAACTCTTAGAACACGTACAGAACTGAGGGCATCCTTGAATCGTTAGCATTTTGAAAGTTTGTCAAAAGCGAAAAAGGAGTGATTATAGAAAACATTATGAAACAGAGCCATGCCTTGTAAAACAAGAATGGATTTTACCTCTTGAAAAAGGAGAAATACTTTTCTTAATAGTGACAAAAAGTAAGACATTTCAGAGATGGAAAGTTCTGAATAAAGATACCTATTGCCCGTTTTTTCTATGATGTTTTTGAAAGGTTTAAAGAAAATTAATATTTCAAAAGATTAGGGTAGGAAATGTATGAAAAAAATAAGAAACCCAGAAAAAAAGAAAAGTTAATTTTTCAAAAACACTTGAGCATATATCTCTATTTGTATACTTTCTAGAAACCACACTGCAGCCTGCTATTGCATAGAGAAATGCTCTATACAAGTAACTAATTACATACAAATTATTACAGCTATGGAAAATATAAGTAACATAAGTAATGGAAAAAATAATTATATAAAAAACTAAAAGAGAATATGTCAAAGAAACACATTGTGATGGGGAATCATGGTTTGTCTTTACTAATTAAGAATAATTTCTTTAGTTTTACTTTTCTATTGTTTTCATGATAATATATTTAGGAAGTTATGAAGTATATTTATATTTCTAAAAGTCTTCTTTTAATAGAGATTATTAGTTTTAGATATAGGTATCTAATTTTAGTCTATTTAGTATATAAACAATCTATTTTCAATTAAATCAGATAAAGAAAAAAATAACCAAACCTATTTTAGGTTCAAGTGGAAGTAGTTTAGATTGCTCAGTGAAATGAGAATTGAACATCAATGATTAACCATGATATAGTCTTATTTTTCTTTTGCTCTCTTCAGTTTAACAGAACTAAATAGCCATTGCTCTCAAATATTACAGTGTTCAGGCTTTTGTGATTTTTTTCACTAGAAACATTATTTTAAAACAAAAAAATATATAGCTAAAGATAAGCATGCTAAGGAAACATTATTTACTTTAGATAGTTTCAAAATACATACAAATAAACTACCTGATTAAAACTGTAATAACCAAAGAACGTCCTAATAAAGAGCAAAACTTTTATTTTTGTCTAAAGCTTTTTCCTTTGACCTAACAAATCAACATAAAAGAATCAATAATAAATCCCACTTGAAGACTTACTGGTTGTTGAAGTTTAAAGCAGTTATCATAAGTCAGCTTGCTTAGTGCCTAAATGCACTCCTGTAAGATAAACAGCAGCTGAATAATTCAGGAGTTTTGTAAAATACACTGTTAAAATACTGGAAAATCAGAAGTTCATCCATAAAAAGAAAATCTCATTTAATGTATTTTCTAGTTTCTGAGTAAAGTATATATAAATTGCTCATACTTACCTTAAAAATTCAGGCTGCAGAATGCTTTGAATTCTGTGCTTACTCGTTCTCTCAGATGCTGGGACGTAATAGCACCAGATCTCTGGTTTCCTTCTTATATGTTTGGTCTGTCCACTGGGAGCCTTCAACCTACATAATTCTAGGGCTGACTTATGAACACTTGCCAGCTTTCCAGAGAGGTTTTGTTTTTGTTTTTGTTTTTTTTTGTCTGCAAAACATTAATCTGAAATTCTCACTGTCTCCAATCATAACAGCTCATTCAAATAAATCTCAAACAAGAAAAATGAAGTGTCCACAAATGTGTTAGAGAATTTTGAAGTCAGTGACTTAACTTTAAGAGAAGAATATAATAATTATTTACAGAATGTTCCCTTCCTTTTTTCTTGATATTGGCATTTTAAAAGGTATTGGTAAGTAGAGACTAGGAAATTTATTATAATAGCAGTCTTTGTTCATCATCTTTTCCAATCTTCATTGCTTTCTAAAATTTTTACTTCTGTTTATTAAAGAATGGTAGCAATTTTACTTGAATTCTACAACTTCTAAAATGTCTCCTTCACTTTATGTAGTTTTTGTTGGCTTGTTGCTGGAGGGTTGGAGGTTGCAGGACTATATATTATTTCTATGTGATGGAAAAGAGATTTAGTCATCCTTTTATAGGTCTCTGTCATACCTGTAGTTTAAATACAAAGCACACAAAGTGAAGAGGGATTAGGTGGTTATTTCAAGCTAGATCACTGTTGCTGCTGTTTTCTTGTGGCAGTGGGGACAATAAACTACACAACCAATCCAATAGAAGCAAGAATGACAAAATGAAGAAAAATAAGAACAGATAATGGTGGTGATAATACTAGCTCACAATACATGTTATGTGCCCAACACTGTGATGAGTTATTTTTCCTCAATAATTAAGAGGCAATATAGCACACTAGTTAGTACATAGCCCCTGGGATCCAACTACCTGGTTTTACAAACCCAGCTCTACCACTTACTAATTCTGACCTTGGCCAAATTACTTTCCTTCTTCATGTCTCAGTTTTCTCATCTGAGAAATGAGAATGATATAAATTACCTACATCATAGAGTAGGAATTTTAAATAAGCTAATGGAAATTAAATGAGCTAATATATTTAAAGTACTTCAAATCATGCCTAGCATATGGTAGGTGCTATTACGGGCTATTCATTTTAGCCCCCACTTTACAAATCATGAAACTAGAACTCATAGAGTTTAATAACTTTTCTGAGGTCATACAGCTATTAAATGAAGACACATGCATTTAAATCAAAGGAAACTCATATCAGAACTCTCTCTGCTTATCCTGTATACCACAAAAGAAAGCACTAGATGGTCCCTTAGTCTCACTCTTTGTCTTGGCAAAAAGGAAACGTGGCATTTACAGAAAATCACTGACCATTCATAAGCTATTACAAAAGCATCAAAGAAGGGGGAAAGAATTGCAAGAATTGTTATGTGGGGAAAAGCATTTTTCTTAATTGTATTGCCCAAATGGAGACCACAGGAAGGACAAACTTGTGACTAAGTAGCTTTCTATAGTTAGTACAGAAAACCAGAGAACCCAGAACACTTAAATGGACAAAACGATTCAAATTATTTTTATGGATCATATTTTTCAGATAAGCAGTAAGAATGTACCTGTCCATGCTGCAGGCCGCAGGTAAAGAATGAGGGCAGGCTCTGAGAAAGTAACTGGGTACCTAAGTATGCAGTTCAGCAGAACAAGAAGTCAGCATTGATGACAGAAGACAAAATTGCAAATGGCATGAGACAAAGCACATGGCTTTTGATAGTTGTCTGTTTCTCCATTAATATTGAAGTCAATACTGTAGCACACAGGCAGATGAGACCAGTGAGAAGAAGTCACCGTTGTGTCAAAAGTACAATAGGATTCAAAAGTTGCATAGGCCATCATAAAGTTTATTTTGGTAAACAGTTCAAACATTGTTAAAATGCCCCTAATATATGTATGCACCATTCTACTAAATCTCAAAATATTTGTTTCCTATGCTCTGGACAGATTCAGTTGAGTCTGGGGCTCTGTTCAAATGTTGGAAAACTTATGTTTTGGAAACAGATGAGCGGGCACATATGTGCAGGAAAGCTGAGATGGAAACTGTTTTCACTCATTGTTTAAACCTGGTTTCTCCGTCCATTTCAAATGTTTGTTTTTGCCACATAAAGGGGATTTTTCCAGGCCAGGGCCTCCTGAGTTGTTACAATCGGTCAGATTCTCACCCTGCTCTTTCTCTAGTCCCGGCTTATGCCCCTTGCAAAGAAACAGCCAGGAGGTGAGCTATAAAACTATGAAATAAAACTGCAGGCTTGTCTCCAGAAGACCTAGCCTTGAACACCCCCAAAGAGCAAAGGACCTTGTCTAGAGCTTTTGTCCTTCATTACAGTAAATTCTGACGTAAATAAAGTTTAAAGAGGCACGTATTTCCCAGAAGATTAAAGGTCCATTTACTCTGCTTCTTCATAATCTTAGACAAGTCAAAGAAAAATTTTGTGACTGCAGAGAATTAAGGAGAAAAGCTTACAAAAGGAATAGCAATAACATTGACACCACTTGAAGAAAGAAATACTGTATATTATTGATTCAGCAAAGAACTCCCAGTTAAGCCAACAATGTAAATACACTTAAGAGTCAAATAAATGTCAGTCCTGAGAAGCAGTAAAACACAAAATGTTCATTCTCCTGGGGGTAGGGAATAATTTTTCTGCCGGTAGACTTACTTAAAAAGTTTCAGGTCATTTGAATAAATTATGCAGCTCTGCAGGACAAGTGCAGCTGACCTGGCAATATTAAACAATAGTAAATCACATTAAATTAATTTTTCTAATGAATACCTGTCATTTATTGTGAGATTACTTAACAGTAAATTTTAAAAGACTGAAATAAAAAAAGTGCATGTTCTTGAGAGGAATTCCTCTTCTGCTAGAAGGTTATAGCATTCGGAACAATTTTATTTGCCCCCTCACCTCTACCCACACACACAGATGAAATTTCAAAGGAGAAAAAAATATGTAAATGCAAAAATGAGCAAAAATTCTGGACATACGTGCCCTGGTTATAGACACGAAGATTAGCAGTACAGATTATGGAATGATTTTAATTTATATGGGTCTTCCTTTTTAATCTAGGTCTTTCAGACTCATTTTAACTTTCCCCAACCCCAGCCACCTCACTAAGTGCCAATATCATTGCCACTTCTCTCAACTTCAACACACATGCACACACACATGCACACACACACAGACACACACACACACACACCATTCATACCCATACACCCACATACATACTTTATACCAATCTTTCTGTAATTTACTTACCCAAAGAGAAGCCTTGCTTTAATTGTCACTGGTCTTTTCCTAACCTGGAGGTCTCTAAAAGGAGAGTACCTCTCTGTGAAATGTCATAATGCCCAAAATGAGCGATTATTTGCATCAAACTAACTGTTCGTGTATGCAACACATGAAATGTGACAGAGAGGACTATTAAGTAAGTTAAGGTGGAACTGAGGTAGTAAGATGAATGGTGAATGTCAGACTCAGTACATTCTTGAGACCAGCTGCTTCCAGCTGAATCTGGTCCCAAGAACGTAAGGAGACAGGAGAGTTCTAATTTCCCTTTGCCCCAAAGACACCTTCATTTCTGAGCACCATGTTCAGACTAGAAGCTTGCAAAAGGTGCCCTAGTTCTATCAAAGAGCATTTCAAATGCTGTGTAACCCAACTGGTGGAAAAATATTTTAAATAAAAATTATTTATATGTTTTGTTTATATTCCAAATATCAGCTAAATGATTTCACATTTCCCTGCACTGATATGTCTAAATTCAATAGCTTGACTAAATTATCCAAAATGGCCAATTGACTAAATTGGCCAAATCACCGTGTTGTCTTGGCAATATTTAAACACCACTGATAGGCGATGGGGATGTTTTGGGGAGATGTTGTCAGGTTAGAACTTTCATAGGGCAGTAGATCAACAAATTGTTAAGGTGGAGTTTGATCCTTGAGCATTATGTCTAGATATTGAACTTTCTTAGGATACTCAGGCTGTCAGTCGTGGCTCATGTCAATTAAATTCTCCAAAAACCGATATAGAACTTTTATTGCCAATTTATTATTTTGCAATAGAAATACACTACTTTCCAGTGACCGCAAAGATTGTGTTCCTTATCTGAAGCACCCTCTTAATTTCCATCCCAATATTAAGAAACAAGGTAAATCTGGCTTGGTAACTTTGCAATCAGACCAGGAAAGCTGATAACTGCAAACCTATTTTACTTTAGCTCTGGGAAATTTCTGTCAGGGATTATCATTCTAGTTGCCAGATTGACAAATCCTCCAAGGCATTCTCTCAACAGTTTTGCCTCTCTGAACCCTGTTTTTCTGGTAGTCAACCCATTCTGGTGATATATTTTTTGAAATATTACTATTGTTGATGAAGCTATAGTGAATTCCCTGCCCAGGTAGCCTAAAAGTAATTCAAGCTCTGCTTTGATTGATTAGACAAACTCTCAAAGTTGGATATTAGAGAGAACAATCCCTCACCAACGAGAGAAGGAAAGAGGCAAAATAATCATCTCTCCAAAACTGAGCATCAATTCAGAGCAAATAGTTATTTAGCTTTGTTTAAGGGAGTCATTGACGAAAACCACTTTGCAAGCTCCTAAAAGGATACAAAAACAAAAAAGAGTTGTACAGTTTGGGATGTTTTTGCTTTTGAGGTGCAAAACAATTTATAAATAGAAGATAGAACAAGATGACAGGAAGTTTGGGATGGTGTTCTGGGTGGATCCTAAAGTTTTAACTCCAAGAGTATGAAAACAGAAAGCTTATCACTAGGAATTATAAGAGTACTTGAGCTTTTAGATATTTACCCTACAGATATTTGAATTCATGGTTTTCAATAAGAATTTGTAAAATATATAACTGGAAAGCAGAATTTTTATTGTAAATAATTTGCAATATACCCACAAAGAAAATAGCTCATACTTGGGTATCTAGAAGTTGATAGTATTCTTTACAATCATTTTATTGCATGTTGTTTCAGTAGTAACACTCCTGTTTTTTATTGGTTCTATTTTATATTGATCACACAACTGAAATTATTCTTCTTTTATCTGTTTTTTCAAATTGAGATATAATTTGCATATTATAACATACACCTTTTTAAAAATATACAATTCAGTGGTTTTTGGTACATTCATGAAGTTGTGCAACTATCACCGCTGTATAATTCCAAAACATTTTTATCATTTCTAAAAGAAACCTGAAACCCATTAGCAGTCACTCTCCATTTGCCCTTTTCCTCTGTTTCTCTTTACCTTTTACTTTAAGATTAAAAAACAAGCTATAGCCTAGAAATTCCAAAGGACATTGTGTAGAGAAGAAGAGAGCAAATCAATACATACATGAATGAACTTAAAGAACAGTGTGGCATTACTATTTTCATTGTGCTTTAGTTATTTTCAATGGCATGTATTCGTAGCCCCACAGATTGCAGTAAACTAAACACTCTCATTCAGTGAACATTTAGTACTATTAGCATAAGTCTATTTCCCCTCTAACTGTGTAAATTCTTGTTGAGTTATTTGTGCTAAACTCCCAGTCAGAAGGTTTCTCTGACGTTAATGCAGAAAAGTAATTGTTGTATAAATAACCTGTAGGGTCGATTCCATCTCAAGGTCCCCAGACTTTTTGTGAAGAGAAAAGAAGTCACTTTTCATTTCCCTAGATATGAAGTCCCCCGGGGTTGTTAGGGAGGTGCAGACATTAAAGAATGTCAATAGGATACAGGAGAGGGCACCAAGCACTGTGCTGGACACTTGACACATATTTCATGTATACTTTGCAAAAATTCTGAAATACATTTATCATCCATGCCTTATAAATACAGAGAAATGAGGAGATTGAAGCACAAAGAGGTTAAATAAGTTGCCTGACTTCAAATAGCTAGTCAATTATAGAACTGAGGCTCAAACCTCAGGCATTATTTCTACTACACCATTCTGATAAATATGAGGCACATTGATTAATTTTCCTGATAAAAAGGGGACTTCTAAGTATTCTGGGGATCTCCAGATGAAAGTAAATCAGAAAAATCTTTTAAAAAGATTAGTAGTGTTAGTCTATTCTCCCATTGCTACAAAGAAATGCCTGAGACTGGGTAATTTATAAAGAAAAGAGGTTTAATTGGCTCATGGTTTTGCATGCTGTACAGGAAGCACAGTTGGGGAGGCCTTAGGGAGTTTTAACTCATGGCTGAATGCAAAGCTAGAGCAGCCATCTTCATATGGCCAGAGCAGGAGAAAGGGAGTGGGGAGGTGTCACACACTTTTAAACAACCAGATCTCATGAGAACTCACTATACAATAGCAAGGGGGAGATGGTGCTAAACCATTTCTGAAGGATCCACTCCCCTGATCCAATCACCTCCCACCAAGCCATACCTCCAACATTGGTGATTACAATTTAACACGAGATTTGAGTGTGGACACAGATCTAAACCATATCAGTAGGAAAGCTCAGCAAGTGAGAGTACTCGGTAAATATAATATGCTTAGAGCAAATCTCACAAGTAAAATGCTGTTGTAAAAAGAATGTTTTTCCTTACTGACTCTTACTCAAAGGTAAATGCCCATAGCTAAGATGAAGTCAATAAGGTGAAAAGAGCTTTAATTGCAGCAGCTTTTGTTTACATAATTTAGTTGGCTGTACAATTCTCTTCAAAGAACTGGGACAGCTCTTCATAAAAATCTAAAAACTGTATTAATATATAAAATAAGACAATGCATATATAACTTATAATTTCAAAATAAATTTACTTTTTGCTGTAAGATTGTGAATTTCTAAAAGTTTCTGGGTTTGCCCTTGAATTTTTTTTAAATACTTTGAGAAGTTCCAGACACTTCTATGTAAGATCTAGGGTGAATACAAGAGTAAAAGGGAAATGTGAACTCCTTAGGTATCCAGCTAGCTAACCTAATAAGGCCTTCCAGCTGTGTAAGACAGCAAACCTGAGGCAGGAAAGTAGAGGAGACAGGCAAGGAAGATCGAAGTTCATTGCTTCAGTTGTAAAAAAGTAAATCTTCTAGAATAATTAATTGATTTTGGACAATACTTTAATTATGGCTGTTCTGATCTTGTTTGGAGGTTGAAGCATGAAAGCTGGAGACGTAAATGGTCCTCCTCTTTCTGGGGAAAAGGAGTATGCAACTTTGAGAAGGAAGCACTTGGAGAATGAATGAATGAAGGGGTAAAATAAGTACCCCCTTCAGCAACTAATCGGTACAAATGTGGTCAAGACTGGAAAAGCTGGTTTCAACATTTTATAATGCTACCCCTCAGCATGTTCATGTAGGATTTTATTTATATTATCCATCTCATCTTTATAGTTCAAGCTTCTTTCAAGCATTAAGTTTCTTTCAACAATCATTTCTTCAAGGACTACCATGTACCAAGCTTTCAACCAGGTCTTGGGAATACAAGATAAATTAAGATTGGCCTCTGGTCTACGGTAGCTTACAGTCTTATTTATTTCAAATAATAAATGTTTCACAACAATTTCTTTCTCTTTTTGGCTTTGTGAATATAAGAAAGCCTTTAGGAGGGTTCTTATGATAAGGAGACAAATGAATCTTTCAGAATCCACAGTAGACTGGTAGCTATTGAGAGACTGGTGCTGGTAAAATATTTCCGTTTTTTCACTGGAAAACTTTCTCTCTCTCTCTCTTTCTCTCTCTCTCTCTCTCCCCCCCCCCTCCCTCCCCCCTTCCCCCTCCCTCTTTTTCCTTCTCCTCCCCCACCCCCCACCCCTCTCCCCACCTCCCTTCTCATTTCACTTCTCTCACCCCTCCTCCTTATTTCTCTCTCAGCAATCTATCCTTGCATTTTTGTCCTTGTTGTTTTTGTAACTTGGGTTGAACAGACTGAAATGACAAATGTATTTTTCCATGTGTTACATATCCAACGTGATAGGCATGCCATGGTCATCATTGTTCTCAAGGGCCAGACAGTTCAAATCATTAGATAAACAACATATGGTACATGTGGACAGATCAAGGTAATAATGTGTCTAATTGTCACAGAGACTGACCTAGAAGAAACAATGCAATTATGCTACAGATTTATAGAAACTTGGGGTATATTATCAATCCAAATGGACTTAGGGATCCAACTACTTATGACTCTCCATTCACAGATGAAAAATAAGATGAATAAAGTAGCTTTTAAAATGTTTCACCAAATACACCTTTAAAGATTTTGAATGCATCAATCTGTTTTCACCCACATTTATTTAGCACAGTGATTAAAAACACAAGCCTGGAGACAGGCTAAAGTTTGGTCCCTGTTTACTAGGCCATATGACCTTGGATAAGTTACTTCTCATCTCTGAGCTTCAGTTTCTTTGTCTGGGTTATTGTAAGGATTAAATGAGATAATGTGTGTAAAGCATTTAGCAGTGTGCCTGGAATATAGTATGGGCAATTAATATTTGTGATTTTGATTGAATCACTATCATTATAAACAACTCAAAACAAAGTAATCCAAATAAATCAGTCACATAATATATTATTCTGTGTTGTCACTTTATACCAAAACAAGATAAATGCAGTATTGCATAATGTACTGGCAGGATAGGTAAAATACTTTCTGGGGATCAAGTAGTTCACATTCACATTTCTGCAAATGTAAAATTGAAAGAATAACTATACCTCCTTAGAGGTAGTTGTGAAAATTGTGTGAAAATACATTTACGTGGAGTACACAGAACAGACACCAATTTTTGGTGTGGTTGTTTTTCTTATTATGGAGATATTTAAAGTTAATAATATTAACTATTATTATTAAATATAATCATCATTATTAACAATTATCCAAAACTACCTAAGTGTTTCTGATCAAGCTTGTGGCTTCTAAAAAAATTAATGAACTGAAATGTGGTCTTGTAAAAACTAATAAAAAATTTGGAATGAAAGACACAGACTATATAGACAATCTATAAATAACTAAATGTCAGATCATGTCATCCCCCTCCCCCTGTTCAAAGCCCCCAGTGGCTACTACTCTTAATATGGCTTACAAGGCCTTACATGATCTGTTGATTCCCTTCCCACACGACTCCTAGCTGACCCACACTCACGCCAACATCACCACTACTTCTGAGACCTCATCTCCCACCTCTTTCTTCTGGTTTATATCACTTAAATCACACTACCATCCTTGGTATGCCTCCTGTTCCTTAAGTACACTCTTCCCTCAAGGCCTTCAAAAATGCCATCCCCACTATGTGGAATACTCGCTTCTCAGATGGCCACATGGCCAACTCCCTCACTTATTTTACATCTCTGCTCAAACATCATCTTATTAAAGAGGATTTCTCACCCCTCCCTAGCTAAAATATCACCCATATTCTGCTTTTTCACCACAGCACTTATCACTATCTAACATAGTACACATACACACACACACACACACACACACACACACACACACACACACACGTGTGTAATCATGTTTTGTTTACTGAATTTCCCCTCATATAAGAAAGTAATCTTTATTAACAACAATTTTGCCTCTTTGGTTCACTGAGGTATTCTTAGGTCCTAAGGTCAAATCTGGTACAAAATAGGAGCTTGGTAAATATTTGTTGAATGAATGACTGTCACTTAAAACAAATTCGTCCTTTAATTAGAAGTGCTTTCTACCAGATTGAAACAAAGGACCAGGCAGAGTATTCTCATATTAGTTACACTTAAATTGTTAACAACTTTTGCTTTCAAAAATTTAACTTAAATAAGGATTTTTAAACCAATATGATGTTAAAGTTTTTTCTATTTGTTTTAATTGTTCATAGGTTGAAAATAATACCACCTGTTATATCAAACATTTGTCATCATTGGGCTTTGATATATTAACATTTCAAAGTCTATTTAAAGTCATATAATGAAATGCGATCTGAGGCGCTCTTTGGCTTAATAAATTTATCAGCTGTGGAGCAAGAGTTCTATTTGCAGTGTTTGAATTTTAGAATATTTCATACCAAGTGAAATATTAAAAGTGGATTTTAATTATTTACCTACTATTACTAGAGTTAAAACCTTATATCATAACTGTTTGTCAAATTCCTAATTGTCCATAGTAGGGAAAACTGTCTGATGTCTGCTCTGCAAGCTGGAATACAACAAAATAATTGTTTTGAAGTTTCTTTTTCAGAGACACAGTCTTACTATGTTACCCATGTTCCATGTTTCCATGTTCTCTATTCTTTTCCTTGAGTTTATGTGTCTGTTTTGATGCCAGAATCATGCTGTTTTGGTGACCTATAGCTCTGTTGAATAATCTGAAGTCCGGTAATGTGAATTCTCCAGTTTTGTGCTTTTTGCTTAGGATAGCTTTGATTATTCTGGTTTTTTTTGTGGTTCCATATAAATTTTAACATTTTTTTTATTTGTGTGAAGGATGTCATTGGTATTTTGATAAGAATTGCATCGAATCTGTAGATTGCTTAGGCAAGTATAGACATTTTAACACTATTGATTCTTCCAATCCATGTACATAGAATATCTTGCCATTTTGTAGTGACCACTTCGATTTCTTTAATCAGTGTCTTAAAGTTTTTATTATAGAGACCTTTCACTTCTTTTATTAACTTAATTCCTAGGTGTTTAATTTTATCTGTGGCTATTCTAAATGTGATTATTTTTTATTTCTTTTTCATATTCTTCACTGTTGGCATATAGAAATGCTACTAATTTTTGTATACTGATTTCTATCCTGAAAATTTACTAAGTTTATCAATTCTTCAGATTTGTTAAAATATAAGACAATATCATATTCAAGGAAGGATAATTTGACTTCATCTATTCCAATTTGTGTGCACTTTATTTCTTTCTCTTGTCTGGTTGCTCTAGCAAGGACTTCCAGTGCTATCTTGAATAACTGGTGAAAGTGGACGTCCTTGTTGTGTTTTAGATCTAAAAGGAAAGCCAGATATGGTGGCTCACGCCTGTGATCCCAGCACTTTGGGAGACTGAGGTGGGTGGATTGCCTGAGGTCAGGAATTCAAGACCAGCCTGGCCAACATGGTGAAATCCTGTCTCTACTAAAAATGCAAAGTGAGCCAGACATGTTGGCACCTGCCTGTAGTCCCAGCTACTCAGGAGGCTGAGGCAGGAGAGTCACTTAGAACCCGGGAGGTGGAGGTTGCAGTGAGCTGAGATCGTGCCACTGCATTCCAGCCTGGGTGACAGAGTGAGACTTGGTCTCAAAAAAATAAAATTAATAAAATTTAATTTAATTTAAATTTAAATTTAAAAAGATCTAAAAGGAAAAGCTTTCAGTTTTTCCCCAGTAAGCATGGTACTAGCTGTTGGTCTGTCATACATGGCTTTCATTATGCCGAGTTATGTATCTTCTATCCCCAGTTTCCAATTTTTGAAGACTTTTCATTGTAAAACAATGTTGGAATTTTTCAAATGCTTTTTCAACATAAATTGAAATGATCATGTTGTTTTTGTCCTTCATTCTGTTTATATAATGTATCAGATTGATTGATTTGTGTATGTTGAATGATTCTTGAATCCCAGGGATAAATTTCACTGATTTGTTATATGTATTGTTGAATTCAGTTTGCTAGTATTTTGTTCAGAATTTTTGCATCAGTATTTATCAGAGATACCGGCCTGCAGTTTTCTTTTTCAAATGTGTTTGTCTGATTTTGGTATCAGGCCTCATAGAATGAGGTTGGAAGTATTCCCTCCTCCTCTGTTTTTGGAATAGTTTGAGTATAAACTCAAATTAATTAAAGAATTAATTCTTTAAATGTTTTGTAGAATTCAGCAGTAAAGCCATCAGATCCCAGGCTTTTCTTTATTGGGAGACTTTTTTTTATGGCGTCAATCTCGTTACTTGTTATTGATCTGTTCAGGTTCTAGATTTCTTCGTGGTTTAATCTTGGTAAGTTTTATGTGTCTAGGAAGTTATCCATTTCTTCTATATTTTCCAGTGTATTGGCATGTAGTTGCTCAAAGTAACTACAAATGATCATTTGAATTTCTGCAGTATCTATTGTAATGCTTCCTTTTTCATCTCTGACTTCATTTATTAGATATTTTTATCTTAGCCCAGCTAAAGCTTCAATTTTGTTTAACTTTCCAAAAAAATAAACTATTTTATGTTTTGTTTTTTAATTTCAATTTTATTTGTGTTCTGATCTTTATTATTTCTTTTATTTTACTATTTTTGGGTTTTGTTTGCTATTGTATTATTTGGTTGTTTATTTGGAGTTTCTTTTTCTTATGTTGCCACTTACACCTATAAATGTCCCTCTTAGTACTGCTTTAGCTGTATTTCATAGGTTTGTTGTGTTTCTGTTTTTTATTTGTTTTAAGAAAATTTTCAGTTTTCTTCTTAATTTCTTCATTGACCCGCTGATCACTCAGGAGCAGGTTTAATATCCATGTATTGATATAGTTTCCAAAATTCCTCTTGTTGTTGATTTCCAGTTTAATTCTATTGTGATTGGAAAAGATTCTTGACATTATTTTAATTTTCTGAATGTTTTAAGCATGCTTTGTGATCTATTGTGTGGTCTATCCTTGAGAATGTTTCATTTGCTGAGGAAAAGAATGTTTATTCTGCAGCCATTGGTTGAAATGTTCTGTAAATATCCATTTGGTTCATTTGATCTGTAATACAAAACCTACAGTTTTAATGAGTTTCTGATTTAATTCTGATGCACACTAAATTTAAGAGCAAGATGCCTTTTGTAAGTGGTGGTGAGAAGAAAAAGAAAGCATAATTGGAGAACAGTAAGACTGGACATATATACGTTGAAGCATTATTATAACGGGTCCTTATAATCCTACTATGGAACATAGATTTAATCTACTGACAATGGAAAAGTTTTAACCAGAAAATTTGCATAATTTGGTTTTATCTTAAAAGAAATAATCAGTCAACAATGGACAGGGTGGGTCAGTATGAAAGAAATTAGAGTTATCCTGACAAATCAGGATGAATGTTGTAAAACTTCACACTCTATGCTTCTTATCAAACTCTAATGTGACTCAAAATGTGTCATAAAATAAGGCTTCGAAATAATACCTATGGTCATGGCATGTACAGAATGTATGTCAGGTTTGAAGGAAAGACTCATTACTTTAATAACCCTCTTACTGTCAATTCCTATAAAATGTCTGACATTTTCTCCTTATGCTGTAATCTATACAAAGACAGTGTGAATCTGTGGAAATAAATTGATTTTAGTTTTATGTAAATTTATTTTGCAAAACAATTGTCTAGAAATAACTTCTGATTTGCATTTTCTATTAGTGCTTCTTTAAAGCTAATCTAACAGGCTCTCTCTAATTCACTCATAATTGTTGTGAATCACCTCAAGCTTATCATATTTCTAAAAAGATGTTCTTTTGTAACTACCTTTCATTCCTCCTGAATTTCTGAGCTTTATATTTTCTACCTGTGTGAAATTACTTCTGTGAAATTCAAGAGTAAAAGTTTATTTATTATCTTTTTCTCTTTAGATTAATCCAATTCTACCAGGTAAAGTTCACAGAAACTTTATGTTTATGAGGATCTTTTAAAGCAATATGTCTCAGGGCAATGTAACTCAATAAAAAAGGTAATTAAAATAATTATTTCTATTCACACATACATACACATATACACAAGTGCTTATGATTGCAAATATTTCAATTGTTACTTGAGATATTAATATTATTACTAATAATATCTGTATTAATAGCAGCCACCATTTCTTTTTTATTTTTATTTTTTACTATACTTTAAGTTCTGGGGTATATGTGCAGAGCATGCAGGTTTTTTACATAGGTATACATGTGCCATGGTGGTTTGCTGCATCAATCCCCCCGTCATCGACATTAGGTATTTCTCCTAATGCTATCCCTTCCCCATCCCCACACACCTACTATCACTTCCATAGCCCCCCACCCCTTGACAGGCCCCGGTGTGTGATGTTCCCCTCCCTGTGTCCATGTGTTCTCATTGTTCAACACCTACTTATGAGTGAGAACACGTGGTATTGGGTTTTCTGTTCTTGTGTTAGTTTGCTGAGACTGATGGTTTCCAGCTTCGTCCATGTCCCTGCCAGGGACATGAACTCATCCTTTTTATGGCTGCCTAGTATTCCATGGTGTATATGTGCCACATTTTCTTTCTTTTTTTTTTTTTATTGCATTTTAGGTTTTGGGGTACATGTGAAGAACATACAATATTGTTGCATAGGTACACACGTGGCAGTGTAATTTGTTGCCTTCCTCCCCTTCACCTATATCTGGCATTTCTCCCCA
>CAUYQU010029752.1:0-28471 GCA_963574635.1 Cheracebus regulus | reverse complement strand
GAGATTCCCGGGCTCACGTTCAGTTCACAACACAGAAATTTCTTATTATCCACCTTCTGAAGCCTGATTCTGTGAGTTCATCACACTCATCCTCCGTCAAGCCTTGCTCTCTTGCTGATGAGGAGCTGCGATCCCCAGTAGGAGGAGAGGCATTCTGATTTTGGGTGTTCTCAGCCTTTTTGCACTGGTTTCTTCCCATTTTTGTGGATTTATCCACCTGTCGTCTTTGTAATTGCCAACTTTCAGATTGGGTCTCTGAGTGGATGTCAGCTTGTTGGTTATGAAGTTTTTTCTGTTTCTTAGTTTTCCTTCGGGTGGCACCCCTTCCCTACAGAGCTGGGCCTTCCTGGGTTCAGCTGTGCTTGCTCTCAGTCCTCAGCGCTTTCAATTGCTGTTCTCCTTGTGGGGATGGGACCGGCCGAGCCCAACTAAAAGGGCATCCAGTCCCGTACACTCCACACCGAGAAGCGCCACGCCGGCCAAAAGAGTCACGCTGGTGACCCGTGTGGCTCCTTCGCTGGGAATCTCCCAGTCTGTGGGCATCAAAAATTCATCTGCAATTGCGGCATCCACTCGCTCCCTGCACTTTCACTGGGAGCTACAATCCTGAGCTGCTGCTACGTGGCCATCTTGGATCTCTCTCTGCTCGGTGATGAAGTTTTTCTGTTTCTTAGTTTTCCTTTGGCGGATGCTCGTTCCCCACAGAGCCGCACCTTCCCGGGTTCGCTGTGCTTGCTGTGAAACCCTCAGTCCTCAGTGCTTCCAATTGCTGTTTTCCTTGTGGAGTTGGGACCAGCCGAGCCCGTCCATCCCGTATACTCTGCACCAGGAAGCGCCGCGCTGGGGCACCCGCAAAACAGCCGCGCTGGCCAAAAGAGTCGCGCTGGCGACCCGTGTGGCTCCTCTGCTGGGAATCTCCCGGTCTGTGGGCAACAAAAATTCGTCGGAAAGTGCAGCATCCACTCGTTCTCTGCGCTTTCACTGGGAGCTACATTCCTGAGCTGTTGCTAATCGGCCATGTTGGATCTCTCTCAGGAGATATTTTCAATGCCTGTCAGCAACAAAGAGCTCACATCCAGAATATATTAAAATAATTTCCATCAATAAGTAAGTAAAGAATAATTAATTCAGTAAAAAATGTATCACATAGTCACCTCATAAAACAGGAAATGCAAATATCCAATAAACATCCGAAAAGTATTCAACCTCATTAGTAATCAAATGCAAATTAGATTCAAAAATGAGACACCATTCAATACTTCTAAATTTAGAAGTATTGAAATGTCTAACAACACGGAATTGTCTCTTACAAAGGCTGGAGGTCACTGCTGATGGGAGAGTAAGCTGAACAATTCTTTGGAAAACAGTCTGGCATATTCCAATAGAGTTGAAAAACCTGTTGACTATGATACAGCAAATCCTGAAAAAAAAATGCATCCATATATGTCCAAGAGACATGCACAGAAACATTCGTAGCAGCTGTATGCAAAGGAGTCAAAATCTGGAACAACCCAGTTATCCATCAGTACTAAAATGACATGAAAGGTATGGTATATTTATACAACTGAGTACAATGATGTAAATGACTAATATACAATTACATATAACAACTTGGATGAACTTAAAACTATATTGATGAGTGAAAGTGTGCAAGCTGTTTTATAGCATTTATATAAAGTTTAAAAGCAGATGAAAGAATAGGATTTGAGGAAATGAACATTTACATTTCCTTTTTCATGAGACTTCCTGTATTTGATACTTATAGAATCAAACTGTAACTGAAAGCAAGGAAGTGATTACCACAAAAATCAGCTTACTGGTTTCCTTTGGTTGAGGAAGGGGATTATGGCTGGGAAAGGACACACTGGGAGTTCTAACTCACCAGAAACATTTTTTATCTTGATATGAGCAGTGGTTTCATGGAGTTTACTTTATGACAGTTCATTAAATTGCATATTTATGTTTTAGGCACTTTTTCTCTGTGTCATATTTATAATAGATTAAAATATGCATACATGACCATAGAGCAAATTATATATCAATGTCTGCATATTAGATAAATACATATCAGAAATATGAAATTATATAAGACAGTGAAAAAAAACTGACCAAAAAATCTGGAAATCTCAAAAGGAGGCATACGCACACACCCAAAGAAAATGCAAACATTTTCTCAAATGGCTGAAAGTATGTTATCCTGTGAGATAGTTCAAGTGTGATAAGTACAAGTTATAGCTGGCTTCTTCCTTAGGCCAGCTAACATTAGGGGAATTCACTGGCTAGGACACTGCAAGATCTGATGCAGATTCCAAAATACGCATATCGGTGCTTTCTCCTTTAAGAGCCTCAGCTTCTCTGTTTCTACATTGTGGAGGCTGGGTTGCATGATCTCTACAATACAAGTGGAACAAAATGTAGAAATACAGAGTGTCTGAGTTGCAGGTGCCAAAGAGAAAGATAAGGAGAAATTACAAGTAATGATAGTTTGCACCCCTAGTGCAAAGATGGAGAGACTGAGGTTTAGAAAAGTGAAAGTCTTGCCCGCATGTTCACTGAACATCCAGAGTAGGAGCAGAACCAGAGCTGCCCATTCAAAGAGCTTGCTGTGGTTTGAATGTGTCAGCCAAAAAGCATGTGTTAGAAACTTAATCATCATTGTTACAGTATTAAAAGATAAGACCTTTAAGCCATGAGGACTCTGCCCTCATGCATAGATTAATACTCTTATCACAGGAGTGGGCTCCTTATAAAAGCATGAGTTTGGCCCCTCCTGTCCCTCTTCCTATCTCTCTCTTTCTGTCTCTCCTTCTTTGCCATTCCACCATGAATGATGCAGCAAGAAGGTCCTCACCAGATGTCAATCTCTCAGTCTTGAACTTCTCAACCTCTAGAACTGTGAGCCAACAAATTTCTGGAAATTACCCAGTCTATGATATTCTGCTATAGCAGAATAAAGGGGACTAAAATAGTTCTCTTCTTCCTGACATTTCCTACCATTCTGACCCTGGGGAAACTGAGAAATTGGGGCATATGAAAGAGATTACTGCTATTTAAGGCATGGTGCTGGGGAAATAAGTCTTCCAGATTCCAAAGAGCTCTGGATCCAACAGTGTAGGGAGGAATTCAAGCCGCCTTCTGTGGAGTGGCATTTATTTCAGGGAATATCCAGGCTGTCCTGTTCTGTCCTTCTCTGTACTTTGCCATTCTTCCATAGCACTGCTCAAACACTAGGCCATGGTTTCATCTGTTCCCCACTCTCCAGGCAAGGATCTGTGCATGTTTCAAATACAGTCCTAAAAAACTCACAGAGCATAGCTTTGCTTAGGTTCTGGGCAAATGTTAGCAGACCAAATTTTCCCATAAATCATATGTCCATATCCCCTGGAGGTCTGACTTGTGTTTCTTAGTATATTTTTGAAAAATTGTATTATTTGTGTGCATGTGTCAGTTTTTAATTATACCTGCATATGTGTTTCTAAAGGTCTGTTGTGTATTTGTGGCATGCCTCCTTACTACCCAAGTTGTGGTCCAAGGACCAGCAGCATCAGCACGCCTAAGAGCTTAAGAAATATAGTATCTCTGGCCCCACTCGAGACCTACAGAATAGGAATCTACATTTTATAATTCCTGTGCACATTAAAGTTTGACAAGCTTAGCACAACTATTTGCAGTCACCCCTGCCTTATGTAGTGGGTAGGGCCAGTACCAAATGGCTAGGTGTCTCTGCATTGCAGATGTTTACTGGCACACTTGTGCATTTACATACATAAGTGCACTGTGCCTCTTGTTCAAAGGTGAAGGACCATTTCCTGAAGGCTGACTATATGCTAAGCACCCTATAGGTTCTTAACATAATCATCTACATCCTCTGCCTCATTTGATTTTCATAAGGGCATTGGGGGAAACAGAGTGTGGATGATTTTTGTTGAAAGCCTTAAAAATATTCAAACCCTTTGAGCCAATGTATTCCCCTTCTAGGCATCTGTCCAAGGACAAATACCTGAAATAAAGAAAATAAATTCAGGTACAAAGATTTACATATACCCATAATCCACACTAGAAATCAAGAAACTACAGGGTGCTTAGCATAATCAGCCTTCAGGAAATGCCCTCTCACCCTTGAACAAGAGGCATAGTGTACTTATGTATAGAGATGTACAAGTGTGCCTGTAAGCATACAAATCTGCAAGGCAAAGGCACCTATCTGTTTGGTACTCACCCTACTCCCTACATAAAGTATGGGCAAGCTAACTCCCTACATAAAGCATGGGAACAGCTAATTTGTCCAGTGGAGTTACATAAACAATGACATAGCCTTAAATGGGACAACAACTTGGCCATTAGCTGCATCCAGCTAAACAATTGTTTTTTGTGTGGCCTCTCATGCCATCTGCATGCTATGCATACGGTTGATAGAGCTGATCAATATGGCCCTTTCTCAGAAGTTCAGGATATTTATGAAATCCATATAACATTGGGAGATTGTGTCATAATGTAAACTGGAAAAGAGAATATGAAATTATGTATACAGTGTAATCACTACTAAGGAAAAAAACGCGCTTGAATCAGAAAGAACAAGCCGTATCTTCCCTCCAGGCAGGGAGTGAGGAGGAGGCAAGTGTGCCTCAGAACCCAAGCAAGCCTACTCATGCGTAGTCCTATTAAAGCCTTGGCTTTGTCCGTATAAACTTTCTTACTCCCCACAGATTGCAAGAGTCACGATTTGAAAGAAACAAAAGGAGTTCTTTGTGTAATAACATCAATCCTTTGTGGGCAAGATGGCTTTGCAAATTGTGAAATATTTAGAAACATATTGTCTTTCTCTGTGTAGATTTAGACTGCCCATTATCTGAGAATTGTTTGTTCTTGAGGAAGGGTGTGTTGTAGGTCTGTCTGTCTGTCGTCTAAACCAACCAATATTTACTGGACACTCGGAAAAATTAAGATTATCTGCAACTCTCAGCAGATGGAGTCCCAAAAGGACTAACCATGTAACATCAATGCCCACTTTGGATTATTTTGAAAGACTTGGAATCCCCCCTCACTGGACCATTCTGCTACATACTTTTCTCACCTCCAGCAAGGGTTATTCCAGACTGAGGACCCCAGGCTCAGGGAAATATATTACTAGGAGTGTGCCCCAAGTACCACCTTGTAGGGGGAGAAGACCTAGCCTTGAAATGAGTAACTCCTGGGTTACATACAGAACACATACTGAAAAAGTAATAGTACTATTTTTTTTCTACTTTTCTTCTCCAGTTTTTGGATAGTGATCAACTTTTATAATCTTCCTTAAGCCATGTTTCCTGGGAAACAGTCCCAGAGGAAAACGTTTGTGCAAAGGGGTTCTGCTAGGGAGTGTTCTGGGAAAAGAAAGCAGGGCTGACAGGTAACAAAAGCAAAAATAGACAAGTGAGGCTACCTCAAACTAAAAAGCTTGCACAGCTAAAGATTCAGCCAACAAAGTGAAAAGACAACCCACACAGTGGGAGCAAATATTTTCAAACCATCCAGCTAATAAGGGGTTAACATTCAAACTGCATTAAAAAAAACTCAACTCAGTAATAAGAGAACAAATAACCCAATTTTTTAAATGGACTTGCATAGGCATTTCTCAAGACATATAAATGTCCAACAGATATATGAGAAAAAATATTCAACCTGACTAATCATCAGGGAAGTGCAAATAAAAATCACCATGAGATATCACCTCATATTTATTAAAATGGCTATTATCAAAAAGACAAAAGCGTTGGCAAGGATGTGGAGAAAAGGGAACCCCTACACAATGTTGGTGGGAATGTAAATTAGTACAGCATTATGAAAAACAGAATGGGAGTTTCTCAAATAATTAAAAATAGAACTACCATATGAATCAGCAATCCCATTACTGTGTATGTATTGCAAAGAAATGAAGTCACTATGTTGAAGAGATATGTGTACTACCATGCTGATTGCAACACGATTCACAACAGCCAAGAGATGGAATCAACCTAAGTGTCCACCTATGGATGAATCAAGAAAATGTGGTTTACAAACACACAATGGGATACAATTCAGCCTTAAAAAGAAGGAAATTTGGGGGGCAAAACAAACAAAAAGTTAAAAGAAGGAAATTCTGTCATTTGTGACAATGTGAGTGAACCCAGAGGCATTATATTAAATGAAATAAGCCAGGCACAGAAAGACAAATACTACATGATCTCACTTACACTTGGAATCCAAAAAATCTAACTCAGAGCAGCAGAGAATAGAATAATGTTTACTGGGAATGGGGACTTGGGAGGTGGATTGGGTGGATGTTGGTTAAGGAGCACAAAATTTCAGTTAGATAGAAGAAATAAGTCGTAGAGATCTATTATACAACATGATTACTATAGTTAATAACAATGTATTATATACTTGATAATCAGTTTTAAGTGTTCTTACAACAAGTTAATTGTTAAATATATGAGGTAATATATATGTGTGTGTGTATATATATATATATATATATATATAAATTAGCTTGATTTAGCCATTCCACAATGTATACATATTTCATAACATCATGTTGTACACCATAAATATATACTTTTTTTATTTTTCAGCTAAAAACAATACATTTTTATTTCATTTTTTGAGACAGAGTCTTGCTCTGTCACCCAGGCTGGAGTGCATTGGCGTGATTTTGTCTTACCGCAACCTCCACCTCCCAGATTCAAGCAATTCTCCTGTCTCAGCCTCCCAAGTAGCTGGGGACTACAGGTGCACACCACCATGCCCAACTAATTTTTGTAAAAACAATACATTTTTTTTTAAAAGAAAAAAACAAGGAACAAGGCTGGATAGACGAAAAGTTGAACTACAACTCAGTCACAACAAAGCCTCTACTGAACCCATGAGGAGATCTGGAGCTAGAAGGGCCCTTCAGTGGCGTCCCTAATTGAACAAGGGAACTGGGCCTTTGCACCCCAACATCAAACAGTCAGTGGACACAGGTTGCCCCTGGGAAAAGGGTGAAACCATGAATGAAACAGCTTACTTTGACCCAGGGAAATTCCCAGAAAGGGACTCATCTGTGTCAGTAGCCAAGACTCCCAGCAACTGGGGGCTCAAGTGCCTTGGTCTTGAAGGCACCACAGCATCTTTGGGCCTCAGTTTTTCCATCTGTGCACTGAGAATATTACTAGACAGACTGTCTTTGACTTCCTAGCTGTGGCTAAATGAGACACTCATAAGTTACCAGGTAAGCAGGTTCACATAGAAACGGACCACAGCCACCAGAGAAGGGCCCAGGTGAGACTGAAAAACAGAGGGAGAAACCTTCAACTACAGGGAATTTATAGGACTAGGTGAGGTGGCCCATCCTACCTGGGACTTTCCCCAAAGGTGCTTTATGAATCATTAACTCATAAAATAGCAGAATAAAGTGGGACCTTAAAGATCAGGGGAATCATCCCTTCATTATAAAAATGAGGGGTCCAGGAATATGCCCGAGGCAACAGAATTGGGTATCAACCACAGTTCCTGAAGCCTGGCCCAGCACTTCCTCAAAGACCCTTGTCTCCTCTACCTTCAAAGGCTGAATCAAGGTTAGTTTAGTTGGAAGAAAATGAAACACCTCAAGCTAACATCCATGAAGGCACGCCTATTTGAAAAGAGTAAGGATAAAAGAAAATTTCCCACATTCTCTTCTTTAAAAAGGAGAATGCCAAGGGAACACGGAGATGCAACTTGGGCCCAGAACACCATTGTCATCCAGAGTCTTCACCTGTTCATGCTGCTGTAACAAAACACCTTACACTGGGTGGCTTATAAATAACAGATATGTGTTTCCCACAGTTCTGCAAACTGGAGTCCAAGATCGAGGCAGACTTGGTGTGAGGTAAGGGCCTGTTTCCTGGTCCATAGATGCTGCCTTCTCACTGTGTCCTCACACGATGGAAGGGGCTGGCTTTCTGGGGTCTCCTTTATAAGGATACTAATCCCATTCGTGAGATTGGAGCCCTTCTAACCTAATTACCTCCCAAAGTCTATCCACCCTCCTAACACTATCATATTGGGGTTAGACTTTCAACATGTGAATTTTGGGAGTACATGAACATTCATACCACAGCAGTAGGTCAGGATTAAAATGTAACCCCAAGTATTGAAGGGGCAGATTCTCTTGTAGCACAATAAGGTCTGAGTTAATGGACCATGTGTAATATGATTGGATTTCTTTATATCAACCTTTTGGGGCTTTCAGAGAAAAATGAATCTTATGGTCCAAATATTTGATTTTATGTAAGTTAGTTAAGAGTAAACCCAAGTTAGAGGGGAAGACTACAACCATTTTTCTCCTCCCCATCCCCCAAAGATTGATTTCTTCCTTCCCTCTTCTAGACCATACCACCACTCTACCACACAGGATCAACATACACTGAAATTTGATTTCACCTTTCCTCACCAAATACCTGAAACATATGTAAGAGAAAATTGTTGGATGTTTGGCAAACTTGGTGAATGAAGATCATTTAATTGTAATATTCCTGTGGTGATGGGTGGCACATTCCATGAAAAGGAAATATGATAGCACAGAGAGGGGAAATGTACATTTTTTTAAGAAAGAGAATTTGGGGAGAAGGAAAAGAGCTGGAAGAAGAAACATACAGGGAATTCTCCAGCATTCTAGGGAATGTTCAAAGAAATATTCCCACTGGGAAAGACTTGGTAATTCAGAGCAGGGGGAGGACAGTTCTGTATAGTGAAGGGAACAAAAAAATTGTTAGGCAAAAACTTTCACAAACTGTTTTTCTTCTGTTCTCACACAACCACAACAATCACCAACACAGAAAGAGACTTATGGGACCAAAGGTGTGGGGATTTTTCCCATACACCATGCAGTGGACACCAGCTAGGTGTCCTCCAATTCAGTTCTGACACTATCTACCAGAGATAGTGTCAGATCGCACAGATTGAGGGCTCAGTCCCACAAGACCACCCCCTCCTACCCCCAGGCACAAGTCCAGACCTCTGGAACTTCTGACCAACTGGCTTCAAGTAGAGGTTCCCATGACTCCCTCTTTGGGTTCAATTAATTTGCTGGAGCATCTCACAGAACTCAAGGGAATATTTATGTTTTGTGGCTCACTATAAAGGATCTTGCAAAGGATACAGATGAAGAGATGCACAGGGTGAGATATGCGGGAAGGAGCACAGAGCTTTCATGCCCCTGCCCCAGGTGAGCCATCCTCCAGGAACCTCTATGTGTTCAGCTATCCAGAAGTCCTCTGAACCCTGCCCTCTTAAGTTTTCATGAAGGTTTCATTATGTAGGTATGATTGATTAAACCATTGGCCATTGGTAATCAACTTGACTTCAGCCTCTCTCCCCTCCCCAAAGGATGGAATGGAGGTAGAACTGAAAGTCCCAACCATCTGTCCTGCCTCAGTCTTCCTAGTAACCAGCTGCACCCTGAACCTATCAGATAAAAGATACACAAAAGACAGCACTTCAGAGATCCTATGAATTTTAGGAGTCATGAGCCAGGAACCAAGGGTGAAAACCAATATATATATTATAACACTACAGAGGTGAACACAGAAATCTCCCCAGTAGTTCTGTATGGCTTTAGATGAAAAACACTTGGACTAAAATAGCGTAACTTTTGGCGGGATCTCTTACAAATAAACTCGTTTCAGGAAAGTTTTTCACTTGCAGTTGGCAATCCTGCCAGAGGCAGTAAAATGAAGTGTCTGATTCTTCATGTTATTGTACATCTCTAGCCCTGTTGAAAGATGGACTAGAGGATGTAAGATTTGTGATGAAATGGGACATTGCATGGAACTCAAGGCAGGAAATGAAGCCAGGCCATACAGTGCACTGAAACTGAACTCCAAACAGCAGTCAAAAACTGTATCATTCATGAAATAAACAGATTCCAATCTCAGTGGCTTAGCACAGTAAGAGCTTGTTTCTTGCTCATATCATTGTTCCATATATGGGGTGAAGGGAACTGCGATACACACAGTAATTTAGGGTCTGAGGCCCCTCCCATTGTGTATCTACATTCTTCTCTAGGGCCTTGGAAACCTCTCCATGCTGCCAACAGAGAAAAAAATGTTTTTATGGGCCAGGTCTAGAATCAGCACATATCCCTTCCACTCACATTTCGTTGACCCAAACTCAGTCATATAGCTACAGTCAACTGAAAAAGATGGAAAATTCAGTCTTCCTGTGTGCCTAGGAACAAGCAGAGAATGTATATTGGTGAACACTAGGGTTAGTTCTCTTTATCTGTAGCTCTCTCTTCTCCTGCTGGAGAGCCCTTCCTCTCTGCTTCAAGCCCACTGAGTCTTTCTCCCAAATGGTTGTTCCTCCCTGAACCTAGATGATTTTCCAGCACTAGGAACCTAATTCATGAGAGAGAATCCAATGAGTTCAGTTTGGGTTCTGTGTTCACCTTTGCTGTAGTCAGTTACAGACATCTATAGTTACAGAACACCCCCGTTCCCTGGAGACCATGGGGAAACCCCTAGAAAAGGGTGTAAACTCTGAAGACACTTCAAACTCTTTTTCCATAGAGACCTTCACAAGTATGCAATTTCACTTCCCCTGTAGGTGGGCACTCGAAGACCAAGGTCTGGGAGGAGCTAACCTGTTTCCCCAAAGTGGGCTGGACTGAGTCTAAGACCCAAGAGTAAGAGTGCAAAGTCAGAAATACTGGAAATCAAAGGAAGTTGTATTGAAGCGAGAGATATTAGTGACACTCTCAGGATGAACCACAGACCTAGTAACCTTACTGGCATACATAGGTATGTAAGTTATTACTGGGTTAATCAGACCTCAGATCTTGGCCTAGGGATAGAAAGGAATCTCCACTCACTCCCTAGGGGATTAAAATCATTTCCTTTAATAGTTGCACTGAGTCTTAGGATTTATGAGGCTCTTTCATATGCCTTAACTCATTTCTTATGAAAATAGTCATACCCAATATGAACTGTTGTTTACTTTATGCCTGTATTTAATGTGGAAGGAAACTGAAGCCGAGAGAGGGTAAGTGGCTTGTCTGTGCTCGTTCAGCTGGTAATGGCAGGAGCAGAACCTGAGCCCTGCTCTCCTGATGCTCACTCTGATTTTTAGATTTCAAAATTCTTGGAACTCATTTTGTTGGGCAGAGTGAAGTAATGAGATATCCTAGAAAAGGAAATCAGCAGAAACGAGAGCCTTTTCTGGGAGCCTGTATTAGTTCATTTTCACACTGCTAGAAAGATATAACCTGAGACTGGGTCATTTATAAACAGAGGAGGTTTAATTGACTCACAGTTCCACGTGCCTGGAGAGGCCTCAGGAAACTCACAATCGTGGCAGAAGAGGAAGCAAGGACCTTCTTTACATGGCAGCAAGAGCGGGAAGTGTAAGCAGGGGAAATGCCAGACACTTATAAAACCATCAGATGTTGTGCGAACTCACCCACTATCGCGAGAACGGCATGAGGGAACCACCCCCATGATCCAATAATCTTCCTCCTTCGACGTGTGGGGATTACAGGTCCCTCCCTTGACACATGGGGATTACAATTTGAGACGAGGTTTGGATGGGGACACAGAGCCAAACCATATCAGAGCCTTTCCCATAGGTTAAGTGAGGGGAAATACAGATGGCTTAGGTACCCTGACACCCTCCCCAGGACATCCAATCAGGTGAGAGACAGTGGTCCTGTGCTGTAAGTAGCTTGTCACAAAGTAAAGAAGACTTTAGATTTGAGGTACTCCAGTCCTTCTCCTCACAAGCTAGAAATGCTTTATTCCAAGTGGCATTTTGGCCCCACCCTCAGTGCAGAGCTGTAAGGAGCCAATCGGAAGCATATGGAGCACTCCTTGACCTAAGCCAAGTGGGTGTCAAGAGCTTCTTCCACCTTAAATCCCAAAACAGCTCCTACAGGTCTGGACCTCCTCATCTGCATTCTTTATGCCTCACCTAGCATAAAAGGTGACAAATATTAGACAGTATTACTTCCTCCTGAGACACTGCCATCATTGTGTGATTCTTTAGTCTATGTGCATGTGTAACTTCTTACAAAATAAAGAAAAATATTTTTTTAAAAGTCTGTTATGTAGCTGACCAGGAAGATGTGCAGTCATCCAGGTAAAGCCCTGAGCAAGATGTATTAATAACATTGTTCTTCTTACCATAAAGTTCCTGGAAGGCCACAAGCCACAGATACATCCTCAGTACCACCGTCCCCTGGGAGTAGCTGGCCCCCTCTGATCCCATGAAGTCAGGCTCTTAGACTAAGCTCTATTTTTTTTTTTTTTGAGACAGGGTCTCGCTCTGTCTCCCAGGCTGGAGTGCAGTGGCATGAACATAGCTCACTGCAGCCTCAACCTCCCAGGCTCAAGCAAACCTCCCCACTCAGCCTCCCAAGCAGCTGGGACTACAGACATGTGCCACAACACCCAGCAAATTTTTGTATTTTTGGTAGAGGCAGGGTTTCATCATGTTGCTCAGGCTGGTTGTGAAGTCCTGGGCTCAAGCAATCCACCCGCCTCAGCCTCCCTCTCTCACAAGCTGGGATTACAGGCATGGATCACCTTGCCTAGCCATCAGGTTAAGCAGTTAAGCCTGAGTGGGGTGCAGCTCCTGCAGTAAGGCTGCCCAGACCTTCATGTTACTGCTGTGTGGCTGTCAGACTCTGACATTCTAGGCCATGCGTCTGACAGGTGCCCTCCCTAGTGTAGGCACCACACAACTTTTACTCCACCTCTCTCTGTCTCTGATTTGGGAGCCCTTCATCTGCTCCCCATCTCCCCCTGCACTTTCCACTTTCTTAATGGCAACGACTGAGGCTCATCAGTACCAGTTTACTAGGGGATGTCTCCGTGAGAATATAAGATCCTAAAGGAGAAGAACTATGTCTATCTTGTTAATTGTAATTACCCAATTTACACAGTCCTATGAATGTTGACAAATAGATGCAGCCATAACCACCACACAATCAAAATAGTTCCATCACCTCCAAAATTCTCATGCATTCTTTCTAGCGAATACCTTCCTCCACTCGCATTCCTTGGCAACCACTGATGTGCTTTCTGTCCCTGTACTTCTGCCTTTTGGCAGGTGTCATAGAAATGGAATCAAATGATATTTAGTCTTTTGAGTCTGTCTTCTTTCACTTAGCATGATGTATTTAAGATTCATCTATGTCATCAGCGGTTTGTTCCTTTCCAATGCTAAATGTACTCCACAGTTTGCTTACATATCCCCTAGTGGAAAGATATTTGGGGTGCTCCCAGTTTTTGGCAATTGTGAATAAAACCGCTGTAAGTATGCAGGTACAGGTTTTTGTGTGGATATGGTTTATATTTCTCTTGGATAAGTTCCTAGGAGTAGAATTGCTAGGTAGTATGGCAAGTATACAACTATAAGAAATTGCCAAATTATTTTCAGAGCGGCTATACCATTTTTCATTCTCACTAGCAATGTATGAGAGTTTTCATTGCTCTACATTATTGATAGGAATTCATATTAATGGGTGTTTGTTTGTGGTTTTGGTTTTTGGTTTCTAATAGATATATAGTTGCATCTCATTGAGATTTTTATTTGCATTTCCCTAAAGACTAATGATGACTTGTTTGCCATTCCCAGATCTCTGACCCCAGCCATGCATGAGCCAGCAGCTGGCCTCTTTTGCCACTGATACGCCTATAGCCGGCCTCTGCAGCAAAGTGTACACACACTGCTGGCTCTGGCCTTCATCACCGCTGGCCCAGCCCCTGACTGCTGGATACAGAGGCACAGCTGAGGACCCAACAGCCCTCTCAGCCTCTGTAGGCATTCCTTGTTACTAAGGACCATGCGTATACCAACATCACAGACTCTGGTTGCTTGAGCCAGACTCAGCACCCTCTGGACTTGGAACCACCACACCCCCTACACTTGCTGCCCTACTCCACTAGACCTGGTGCTATAAAATACTTCAATATGCCTCTTTTCCTTCCTATCTCTCTGCAGGTGAAAATCTTTCTTTACATAAGCCAGTCCATAAAGTCTGGAAGGGGTGACTGCTTCTTCAAATGTACAGACATATTTGCAAGAATATAAGAATTAGGAATACTTGACACCACCAAGAGAACACAAACCTCCAGTAACTGACATGAAGAATTGGAGATACACAAATTGCCTGGCAAAGAATTCAAAATAATTCTAAAGAAGTACAGCAAATTACAAGAGAACGTGGGTAAACATTTTAATTAAATCATGAAAACAATTCAAGAACAAAACTAGAAATTAAACAGAGAGATTTATAACATTTTTAAAACCAAACAGAAAATTTGATCTGAAGAATGACTGACATAAAAAATGCAATAGAGTTTCAACAGCAGACTAGATAATGATGAAGAAAGAATAAGCAAAGTCAAAGACAAATCATTTGAAATCATCCAGTCAGAGGAGAAAAAATTTTAAAAGAATGGAAAAGAATAAAGAAAGCCTGTGAAATCTATGGGACAACATTAAGAGAGCCAATTTTCAATATCACAGAAAGAAAAGAGAGAAGAGGAGAGAAAGTTTAAGGAAATTATCACTAAAAAGTTTCCAAACCTGGGCAGATAGACATATGTTGCACAGGAAGCTCAGAGGGCTCCAAATTCAACCCAAAGAAGAGTTCACCAAGACACATTGTAATTGAACTACCAAAAATTAAAGACAAAGAGTTCTGAATGCAACAAAAGAAAAGGTGCATATAACATACCAAGGAGCACCAATACAGCTCAGCATGGCAATCTTGAGCAAAAAGAACAAAACTAAGGCATCATACTACCTTGTTTCAACCTATAGTACAAAGCTATAGTAATCAAAAAAGCATGGTACTAGCATAAAAACAAAGACATCAATCAATGGAATGGAATAGAGAACCCAGAAACGAATACATAAATTTATTATCAACTAATTTTTGACAAAAGTGCCAAGAACAGACAATGGGAAAAGACCAGTCTTCAACAAATGGTGTTGAGGAAACTGGATATCCATGTGCAGAATGAAATTGGTCCCTTATCACAAAATCAAACTCAAATTGTATGCAAAATCAACTCAAAATGGGTTAAAGGCTTAAATATAGGACCTAACACTGTAAAACTACTAGAAGAAATCAAAGAGGAACAGCTCCATGACATTGGTCTGGTCGATGATTTTTTTGCATTTGACCCCAAAAGCACAGGCAACAAAACCAAAAATTAGACAAATGGGATTCCTTCTACAAATTAAAAAGCTTCTACACAGTAAAGAAAAGCAATTAGTAGAGTAAAAAGACAACCCACAGATTGGGAGAAAATATTTGTAAACTGTATGTCCAAAAAGGCATTAACATTCAAAACCTATATAAGAAACTCTAGCAACTTAATAGCAAGAAAACGTGATTTTTTAAATGACCAGAGGACCCAAATAGACATTTCTCAAAGGAAGTTACAAATGGAAGACATATAAATGGTCAACAGGTATATACAAAAAAGTTCAACATCACTAATTATTAGAAAAATGCAAATTAAAACCACAATGAAAAATACACTGTATCACCTCATGCCTGTTATAATGGCTACCATCAGAAAGACAAAGGATAAGTGTTGGAGAAGATGTAGAGAAAGGGGAACACTTGCACACTGTTGGTGGAAATGTAAATTAGTACAGCAATTGTGGAAAACTTTATAAAGATTCCTCAGAAAACTAAAAATGTAACTACCACGTGATTCAGCAATTCCACTTCTAGGTATGTATCTGAACAAAATGAAATCAGTATGGTAAAGAGATACCTGGCATTTCCACGTTCATTACATCATTATTCACAATTACCAAGATGTGAAATCCACTCAAGTGTCCATCAAGGGATTAATACATAAGAAAATGCTATATATGTCTATATCTCCAATGGAATACTATTCAGCCTTTAAAAAGAAGGAAATCCTGTCATTTGTGACAACATTAGTGTCCTAGAGGACATTATGCTAAATGAAATGTCAGGCACAGAAAGACAAGTAGTGGATTATCTCACTTGCATGAAAAACAGTTGAACCCATAGAAGTAGAGTAGAATGGTGGTTGCCAGAGGCTAGGATTGGGGAGAGAAGATGTTGGTCAAAATGCCCAGTTTTGGTTAGACAAAAGGAATAAGTTTTTGAAATCTATTGCACAGCATGGTGACTACAGTTTACAACAATGTGTTATCTATTTCAAACCTGCAAAGAGAGTAAATTTCTAGTGTTTTTAGCACAAAAAAATAAGTATGTTTGGTAATGGATATGTTAATTTAGCTGTATTTAATCATTCCACATTGTACCCCATACATATATACAGTTATAATTTATCAATTAAAAACAAAAATAAATTTAAAAAATTTTTAATGTAATGACTGAAAAGAATAAACAGGAATCAAACAACTACATTAGATATTATTGTTAAACTCTGTAAAGTTATCAGTTTGAACTTTAAAGGAAAAAAGAGTCAATTGCTTTCATTACTAGTTTGAGCTTTGCTCTACCCAGCTGTAAAAATTCCTCCCTTTCATATAGTAAATGTCCACAAATGTATAGGTTTCCTTGTAAATATCCTTTTTTTTCATACAGTATCACTCTCAGGATATCCTTGTAGATATTCTATTCCACTGGACTATTTGTTTATTCATGTACATCATACTACACTAATTATTATATCATTAACAACTTTTGATACCTAAACTAGCTACCCTCCATTCTTGTACTTTTAAAAAGTTTTACTGGCTCTACTGTAACCTTTATACTAATACATTAACTGTAGGATCGCTTTGTCAAGTTCTTCTCAAAATTGTATTAGGCTTTTTATTGTAATCACATTGGATTTAGAAATAATTTTAAAGAAATTATTATCTTTACCTTATTAAGTCTTCCCAAACATAAACATTATTTTTTTAACTACTGAGTTTATATTTTAGACCTTTATTTCTAAAACTTCTTTTTTAATTCATGAAGGTCTGGCACAATTTCAGGGCTTATTCCTAAGTATTTTGTAGCATTTGTTTCTTTGATCATTTATGTCTACTTCTATTATTTCTGATTGGTTATAAACAATATGTAGAAATGCTATAGTATTTTGTGCAGGCCTTATACCTACCACCTTTGGTAAATCTTATTTTATCAATGTTATTGAATGTCTCAAATTGTTATACAGGAAATGATACTGTCTGCAAACAATGAGCATTTTGTATCTTTCTTCCCAATCTTGTATACCTGTTCCTTTATCTCATTCAGTTGCACAGTTTTATATATTTCATACAGTGTTGAAAATAGTGATGATCCTTATTGTCTGACTTCAGTGACAATTCCTCTGATAAATTAACTTAATGTAGATTTTGCTACAGAATTTCAGGTAGGTTTCCTTTTCTGGATTCATTTCTATTTTTAATTTTAATTAAAAATTCACATTCACCTTGAAATTTATGAAAGCTTTTAAAACTTGATGAATTCTAATTGTTAGCATTTTACTTGGGATCTTTACACCTATGTGTATAGAAGACATTGGCTCATAATTTTCTTTTACTGTCCATATTTGGTTGTAGAATCAAATTTTTGCTAAATTCATTGTATTACTAAACTTTCTCCAAAACCTAGCATCTTAAAACCATTAACATCATTTGAGGGTCAGGAATCCAAGAGCAGCTTAGTTGGGTGGTTGTGATTCAGGGCCCTCGTGAGATTACGGTCAAGCTGTCTGCTGGGACTGCAGTCTTTTCAAGACTAGAAGGGCCAGGTGCAGCAACTCATGCCTGTAATCCCAACATTTTGGGAGGCCAAGGCAGGAGGATTACTTGAGCCCAGGAGTTCAAGACCAGCCTGGCCAACACGGCAAAACCCTGTCTCTACAAAAAGTTTTTAAAAAATTAGTTGGATGTGGTGATGTGCACTTGTAGTCCCAGCTACTCAGGAAGCAAAGACAGAAGGACCACCTTAGTCCAGGAATTCAAGGCTGCAGAGAACCGTGATCACGCCACTGCACTCCAGCCTGGGCGACAGAGACTCTGTCTCAGAAAAACAAAACGAAACAAAACAAGACTAGAACAAGACTGAAAAACCACTCCTCATTCACTCATGTGTTTGTGAGTAGGCCTCCATTCCTCGTGGGCTCTTAGCCAGAGGTGTTGGATCCTCACCCTGTGGGCCGCTGAACAGATGGCCTGAGTGTCCTCATGACCTGGCAACAGAATGTCCTCAGAGTAAGTGATTGAGGAGAGAGAGAATGCCCCCAAATCATTTTATCATCTAACTTTGTAAGGACATAACTAACTCTCACACAGACCAACCATGGAAAAATGCAGGAGGGGGCTACACAAAGGTGTGTATACCAAGAGTCGAACTCACTGGGGGCCAAAGTGGAGGGTGACTGACACACTCATCAAATAAATTGGCTCTCCCTGTTTTTTCTCTTCATTGAATTGTTAATTTAATACATTTCATTGCTGCTCTTAGAGCATTGGTCAAAAGTAATAAGGAAGATTTTTTTTTAGTGTAATGACTTTTTCCAGGAAATAACTGAATTACAGTATTTTTAAAAATCTTGTCTAATCAAGTTGTCTCTTTCCTCTGGAGTCCACAGGGCAAAGCAATGTGGAGCAAGGCCCTCTGCCTGCTCCCTAGCTCTTAGCAGTCCCGGTTCCTGCTACTCCTGCTCCATGGAGTCAAGGTCACCACCACCCTTGCATGGTATGGCCAATAGTGTGTCCTAAATATTATCCATTATGGCAACGTTCTCATCTTAAAACAGAAAAAACAGTGTCTTGGGAGAGAGAGGAAACGAGACTCAGAATCACTCCAGTAGGCAACAAGGAGCCCCAATTATTTGAGAAGCTGCTGTGGCCTAGTAACATTGCTACTTATTACACACACAGTGCATTCTCCAATGCTCCAAATGCTATGAGAAGCTGAATTTTATTGCCATTCCACAGACAAAAGAATTGAAATTTAGGAGATAAAATCACTTGTCCAAAATCACAGAGCCAGCACTTTCAGACTCATGATATAAATTCAAGTCCCCCTAGTCCCTAAGCCTCTTCCTCCCACTGTGTATCCATAGGGCGAGGGAGGCCTCATATCCAGACCTTCCCTCATAGCCTCCCACCCCACTCATACCCCCAAGTGAATCACAGAAACAGGATGTACAAAGAGAAATAGGCTTGTTTATTTATTCACTGATCAACTGGCACTTCTTGAAAGCCTGCTGTGTGTCAAGCCTTTCCCCAAAGGAGGATATCAGCGGTGGCACTAAATTCTCAAGTGCCCAGCCATCCAAGCCTGGGGGTGGAAAAGGAATTCCCAGACCACACCAAGCAGGACTCCAGAGCCTCCTCCAAATGTCAGGAATCAAGCTGTGAGAGAAAATCAGATAAGAGCTTCAGCATAGAAAGCAGCCAAATCATGTCCACATCTTTCCTCCTGCCCAAGGATCCTCCTGAGACAGACAAATAGCAAGATGGTGCTATAGTTTAAAGATACTTGGTGTCAGGAGACAAGTCTTGTTTTCACCGTAAAACTCTAAACTCAAAGTATTGAACTGGATAATCCTCAAATTCCCCTTATCCTTCAGAATTTAACTTCAGAAAACAAGATGGAAACAACCTGAATAATAAATTCTTAGTACATGTAGTGCTTGGCAAAGCATTTTCAATTTCATTATGTCTATTTTACCGATAAAGAAACTGATACTCAGAAAGTCACTTCCCCAGGACCCCCACCCAGAGACACTAGAATAGAATCAAAGCCACAGGTGATTCTGTGAAAATCCTGGCTCCGAGACCTGGAGAACAGTTCTCTTGAAGGACAAAGGAGTCAGACAGAGGCTCTGCTTGGAGTAGGGGGTCAGGACTCCCCCTGCTCATATGCCTGGGCCTCTAGAGGGTTGAGGCTGAGAGGGCTGGAGGGAGGGAGCACAGTGTGCCCCAGCCCTCTGCTTACCTTTCAAAGGGGAAACACAGGTTTTCCCACACATGCCTATGCAGCACTTCAAGTCACGCTCGCACTGGCCATCCACCTCACAGTGATTGGGGGGGTCAATCATCATACATTGGCCATAAACCACTGGACATTTCCCAGACTTTCTCTTTCCTGGGTGGGAGTGAAGCTGCCGGTCAGAGGCCTTGTACTTTACACAACCCCTCCCATCTCCACTTCTTAGAGTGAGCTCCTGCTCCAGCCTGAGGGGAATGGGCAGGGGTGAATCATTCCCTCCCCACCTCTATCACCACCACCTTCTCCCTAAAGCACCCCCAAAACATAGCACCTGGCTCCCCTGGAACATCAGGCCCCCATTGATGCAGGTGGCCAGCCGTCCAGTGCTCACTGGGTGGGGGGCTTCCAACTGCCTGGTTATCTAAATGCCCGGATGGCTGTCTGGAAGGCTGACCTCCTGACAGCCTGCTGCTTCACCAGCTGCTGGCTAACTTCCTGTTTAGGGCAGTATGATTCATTGATTGACAAGAAGGCCTGGCAGGACCCATCACCCAGTCCCATTCCCCTAATGCTGCTAATGCTGTGTCCTCAGGCTCACTCCTCTCTACCCAGTTCTCCCACCTGCTTACTTGGGTTTGGGGTATCAACGGGATCCAGGCATTTTATGCCACAAATGTCAGCACAACATCTCTTCTTCTCTGGACACTGCCAGTCACTCTGGCACTCAGGTTTCTCGTATCTAAGGCACTGGGCAGATTTCTTAGGAGGACAGACTCCAGCTTTGAAGGCTTTTGAAGAGAAAGTCAAGAGATCAGGGGAGGCTGAGCCCTGAGGAGCCATCGTGACTCCTGGGCAAAGCACCACTTTTGAGGAGAGACCTTCACCTCAGTGGCCATCCACAAAGCCCAAAGGGATATGCTTGCCTGATCTCCAGGTGGATGGATGGGCTTGATTAAATTAGCCACATGGACAGGGGATGTTTCAGACCCAGGAAAAGGACAGAAGGCTTCTAATCAAGGTCTCCCACACCATAACAGAACATGGCTAAACACAGACAGAGAGGAAGGCTGAGAGTGATGGAGATGAAGAGAGATAAACAAAGATAAATAGAACCAGCATGAGAGATGTTGAGAGCTGAAGCCCCAGGCAGAAACACAGAGACTGAAGAGCAGAAGCAGAGACACAAAGAAGAAGCAGAGTCAGAAACGGATGATTTGATAGTCAGACGGGTGAAGTAGAAGAAGGCAGAGTATGAGAGAGAGAGAGAGAAAGAGAGAGAGAGAGAGAGAGAGAGACCTGGGCTGACAGCATGGCTGCAGAAATGAAGCATTTCCAGAAGCTCAGAAACCCTCGCAGAGAACTTGGAGCTCAGCCAGCTGTGTATTCCACCCACCCTCAAGGAGATCTCCTGAAAGTAAGCTGAGGGATCAGAGCCTACAAAAGGGGACACACCTACCCCACCAGGAGACCCTGCCTCTGACCCTGCAGCCCAGATTGGACCAGAGTGACTCCAACTTACACTTTCTAGCGCCTTCCACAGCCCAAGGTGCCAGGGTTCCCAGGGCAAGAAGCACTACTATGGGGAAGAGGCTGCTGGACTTCATAGTGAAGGCAGAGTGACTCTGATGGCCAATGCCAAACCTCACTATTTATTCTTTCACCAATGCAGTGGGTGTGGCCCCACCAGAATTCTTTTGGCTCCTCCCAGTTATTACTGCGTAAGCAGGAAGGGAGACGGTTTATCTTTCCTATTCCTGGCAAGGCTATGAGGCCAACACAGTAACTACCAGGAAAGAAAGGGAAGAGGTTGGCCTGGGAGGTTGGCAGATAAGGCCATCTCAGTGTCCAGCTGAGCCCTAAACATCACGAGACCCCAGGCCATAAGCCTTGTAGTTGGAGAGGGGAAGACGTGGTCAATTGCAAAGGTGCTACTTGGACCTCAAACTGAAACCAGATACAGACTCTCAGCTGAGACTGTGTAATACATACTATCCTCATATTACTAATTCTGATTCTCACATTACTGGACTCTCAGGCATTGTGAAACTCTGCTGATTGCTCAATGCAGTTTCTTTCTCAAAACTTCAGCTCATTCAACCAACTGATATTTAGTTCCCTGAAATATTTACACCGTTATATCCCCAGTGCCTGTTCTGTGCCTGACACAGGGAAAGCACTCACTCAACAAATGAAAGCTGAAGAAGAGCTCTGCTCAGCAAATCTCTTCGGAGCTCAGTTTTCGCAGCTGTGAAATGAAATGATACTAACAAGTCAGCTTTTCTCAGAGGGTTATGAGATTAAAGACATGAAGGGACTCTGAAAAGAATAAATGAATTGTATCCCTTCCTACTAAAGAGAACTGAAATGAATCTGAGATAAAGGGGAAAAGCAGCTCATCAGTCACTGTAATCAACATTTAGCTATGAAATAATTTGAGATCTTAGAGGATTGCTTTCTAAAATTTCTCAAAATCCCTTACAGATCTCACATGATAGCAAAAAATTAAACCCATTCTATATGCTACACAGTCTTCATAGATTTCTTCTAATTATAAAGAGAGTGATTATTATCTCTAAAATTCAGCCCATAGCTGACTGTAGCATCATACACTTGCAGTCTCAGCTACTCCGGAGGCTGAGGTGTGTGGATTTCTTGAGACTAGGAGTTGGAGACTAGCCCTGGTAACATGCTGACACCCCAACTCTACAAAAAATTTTTAAAAATTAGCCATCCATGATGATGTATGCCTGTAGTCCCAGCTACTTGGGAGGCTGAGCCAGGAGGATCGATTTGAGCCAGGAGTTTGAGGCTGCAGGGAGCTGTGATTGTGCCACTGCACTCCAGCTTAGGGGACAGAACAATACCCTGTCAAAATAAAATAAAATGAAATAAATTCAACCAAACTCATCTGGCTACAGACTCCAAGCTCTTGACTCATTACCTTCATGCTTGGAATTCTCCCATGTGAAGGTTCATGGAACTTTTGACAGACATGAAAAACTCACTCATTATCAAGTAGCGATGGCCCCACATGAAGTATTCTGCAGCCAGACAGTCAACTGGCAGCAGATTCCTTTATGCAAAAGTTACTCCATGGTTTAAATTTTGGTGGATCAGAAAACTTGGACATAATCAATCAATCAATCATCAATCAAATTTTGGTGGAAAAAGAAAAGGAAGAAAATTAATATACATGGGGCAACTACTATGAGCCAGGTGCATTCAGTCCTGGCTGGAGTACTTAGTATGGCAGGTAAGAGAGAAATGGAGGGTATGACTTCCACCAGTGGGTAATGACATTCTCAGGTCAAGATTTTTGTTCTCACCTCCACCACCCAGGGGACAATTTGATTTCTCTCACAGAGTTTCTGTTCTTCTCTTTCTCTCTGTTTGTTCCTGTTTTCCTCAGAGCCACACTTAAGAAAGTATCTGGAATTTTTGAAATATTTGTTTATTTTATTTTATTTTTATTTTTTTAAATTGTATTTTAGGTTTTGGGGTACATGTGAAGAACATGCAAGATTGTTGCATAGGTACACATATGGCAGTGTGATTTCCTGGGAACGGTGGCTCACACCTGTAATCCTCGCACTTTGGGAGGGCAAGGCAGGTGGATCACTTCAGCTCAGGAGTTAGAGAACAGCCTGGCCAATATGGTGAAACCCTATCTCCATGAAAAATACAAAAATCAGCCAGGCACGGTAGTGCATACCTGTGATCCCAGCTACTCAGGAGACAGAGGCAGGAGAATCACTTGAACCCAGGAGGTGGAGGTTGCAGTGAGCTGAGACTGCACCATTGCCCTCCAGCCATGGTGACAGAGTGAGACTCCATCTCAAAAAAAACAAACGAAAAAAAGAAAGAAAAGAAAAGAAGAATGCTACAGCTTACTTTTCTTATAATCTGTGATTGACTGATTGCTTAATTGATCAGAGCCAACTCCTTTCTTATCAGAAAAGAGCCCTGTGCCCAATTAGCAATGTCTTCCATGGGTTTCATAGGAGGATAATGATATATAATCATTTTTTTCCTTGACACAATTGGTTCTAAATCTTTACATCATAGAATGTTAAGACTAAAGAGGACTTCAAGGGTTTTCTAGATCAGCAAACTACAGTCCTTGGACCTAATCCACCTAGTTACCTGTTTTTATAAAGTTTCATTGGCACATAGCCATACATCCATTAGTTTATGTGTTGTCTAAGCCTATTTTTCCACTACAGTGGTAATGAGGACCTAAAATATTTATTGCAAAGCCTAAAATACACATTGTCTGGACTTTAACAGAAAATACTAACCCTTAGACCAAACCCACAGCTTGCATAAAAGAGACTGAATCCCTTAGAAGAAGATACAGGCCCAAAGCTGCATAGTGGGTTAATGATACAACACAAGATTGAGCTTTTCTAAAATGGGTTACTCACATGCTGATCCCCAGAACCTGTTTGGTGGAGAACACTTCTGCTCCTAACCCAATCTTAACCTGAGATTGACTCATTAAATCTATTTCAAGGCTGGGCGTGGCGGCTCACACCTGTGATCCCAGAACTTTTCGAGGTGGAGGCAGGTGGATCACTTGAGGTCAGGAGTTTGAGACCAGCCTGACCAGCATGGTGAAATCCCGTCTCTAGTAAAAATACAAAAATTAGCCAGGTGTAGGGATGTGCACCGATAATACTCGGGAGGCTGGGGCAGGAGAATCACTTCAACCCGGGAAGTAGAGTTGCAGTGAGCTGAGATCACGCCACTGAGCTACAAGAGCGAGACTTCGTCTCAAAAAAAAAAAATAAATCAATTTCACACACCCTCTATCACCTTCTACCTAAATCCTATAGATTCATTCATTTATTTATACAATCCGTTCACACAAAAGTTATCTACCACCAAGTATTGCACTAGGCCTAGGGTTACAGAAAAGAGCACACACAAAAAGTCGACACCACATTGCTGCTAAGAACCTGAGCTTCAACGTCAGTCTCACAGATTGGAAGCAAATCGCTGAACCTCTCTGAACTTCAGCTACGTCAGCTGTAAAATGAGAGTATTTCTGCCTCTGGTGTCCTATAGTTGCTGTGAGGAGTATTTGAAAAGCACTCAGCACAGTGTCTCGTCCCTCTGTACAGCAGACACTGTTTTCATCACGGGTGGGTCCCTGCACACATTAAGCACACAGAGAGCTGTCAATCTTTCACTAAATAGGCCTGATCCTTGGGTCTGGACACATCTGGCTCTGCCGCATTAAATGTTTGACAAAATGTGGCCTTATTTCTTGACAAAATAGACTTGATCGGGCCTATTGGTAGGTAGGTAGGTACATAGACAGATAGACAGATCTTAACTGACAGATAGATAGATAGGCAGACAGGTAGATAATCAGGTAATCACCTATTGGTTCTGTTTCTCTGAAGAACCCTGGCTGATGGAACCTGCTTGCTTCTGCAGTTCCCAACGCCATTTATTAAAGTTGGTTACATTATTACTTGTGAGGCTGCATGATCCTTTATGCCTCCCCCGAATACTGGTTTCCAATTACTGTCTCAAAGGTTGATAGTGTGGCCCCTGGTCCCTGACTACCAGTGTGTTGGTGACAGGGGGAACCTGGCAGCTGGTGGGTCCTGCACACATGGAACCATCCAAGGTGTTAGGAAGACTACATCAGATTCCAGCAATGGGGGAAGGAGTACAGAGTGTAGACCCATGCATGTCTCAGTCCAAGCTGGGACTCTGCCCCAGTGGCACCGTTGATCCTGGCTGGTTTCAGGCACTAGAAGGGAACAGAGACAATTTTGAGGAAGATACCCCAAGGCACAGGGCCCCCTGAAGTGTGAGGTGCAGGGAAGGAACCCATCGCTCAGGCCTAAGGGAGATGTATTTCAGGTCTCCCCATTCTGATAGCAGATTTCAGCTTCACCCTTAGCTAAAAGTCACTATGTTCTTACATAAAATTCACTACGTTTCCCAGTCTCAAAACCAAAAAGCAACACAGAACAAAAAAACTCTTTTAGAATCTGGCAGGCGACCAGGTTTTCACAGCTCATTCCTGTGTGAATAAGGCAGCTACTGCCTTTCCCTGGACCTCAGTTCCTCTATCAGTCCCAAGATGGTCACCATGACTCTAAGAAACAGTTTCATCCTGCTTCCCCAAAAGCCTCATCCAATTCTCTAACTTTTCTAGTTGCCTTTATAACTTAGCTTGAAATGTTGTTTTAAACAAAATACATAAAACATTCCATAATGACCACATGGGAATGGAGACGCAGAGCTGGGAAGTAAGAAGTACCAGATGTGGAGGGGAGAGTACTGGGGAAGAAAACACCTGAGCTGGGACAGGAAGGCAGACGAGAAAGAGGTGACTGAAATGGAGGTGGGGTCATTTTAATCACCTCTGGAGGTGTCATCCGCAGGTAGTAGACGTGGCAGCTGGATTTTCCCAGCCCTTTCAGAGAAACAGATGGCTTAAACAATCCTTAGCATTTCCCCACCCAAGAAAGTTTGAATTCTGCAAGGTTTGTACTTCCTTCCCCACCCAAGAAAGTTTGAATTCTGCAATGTTTGGATTTCCTCCCCAGCTGCTCGTCATAGTCCTCATAAAACCTGGAAATGTGAACTGTCCTTTCAGGTCCACAAGTGAATGGGTGAGGGGCAGTAAAGCAGAATCTGGGCAAGGGTGAAAAACATCCATCCATCACAGGATTAGCAGGAGAAATTAACCAACAGTGGTGGGTTTCGGGTGTCTTCCAACTTATTACCATGCAAGAGATGTTGGTGTACAGATCAGGATTCTGCACTTTATTCCTTCAGAAGCTGAGTGTCTGTCTCCCTAGAGGAAGGCATCCAGTTAACCTCAGGTTAAAGAAACAAAGGCTGTGATATGTCATGAGGGAATACTTTAGGTACCCGGTAAAATAAAAAGAAAAACAAGTGCTGGGCATTAAGAAACTGCCATTGTGACTACCCATGGAAGAAAACAGAGAAAAAAACTGGATTATTAAACTGTGGAACAGAGCTAGACGTGGCTTGGGACAAGAATTCCCAAAATCACTAGAATCCATCTCCTTTGGTTTAACATGTTTTATTACATTTAAGCCTCAAACAAAACTTGTTAGATACTAATGTCAAGTCCGTTTACAGATGAGAAAAAAATGAGTCTCAGAGAAACTTTCCTGTTGCAGATCAGGAGATGGCAGGATCTTGGAGGGACATGGCAGACGATGCCTGGTTGATCAATACCATGGGAGAGTTTGGTATCCAAGCCTGGGGTCAGTGGAAAGCATCAAACCTCTGTGACCCAAATACAGCAGAGTGCCAGAAAGGCCGTGGAAAACTCACACTTGACAGCATCACTTCTGGCCTCTGGGGCCCTGTGGTCAGCTAGAGAGACAGGATGATGATACTGGACTCAGGAGACCGGGCTGGAATCCTAGCTCTGCCCAATTTGATGTAGAACCTTCCTTTCTCTGGGCCTCAGTTTCCCCATTTGTAAGATCAGCACATTGGAACAGATGCTCTTTAGAGGGCCCCAAGTCTTAGATTCTACCTGGGATTTTACCTTAGAGAAGACTTCCAGGACCAAGAGAGCCAACCTTTCTGAAGAATAAGCCTAGGAACAGACACTATGCATGACCCAGAACTTCACAGAGGGCCAAGCACTTTTATATCCCATTTTAAAGAAAAGGAAATGGAACCTCAGAGAAGTAATCCCACTTGCCCAAGATGACATAGAAAGTCAGAGGTACAATGGGTTTCAAACCCAAGTCTTCAGAATTCAGCCACAGGCTACTTCAGTGTGGTCCCTCCAAGACATCTTTAGTCCTAAATCCAGACTTGGATATTCCTGGGTTAGTAACACTGCCCAGATAATCCTATGTAGGAAAGTTAAAGAACGATCTTAAAGATGGAAGAAGTGAGAGTGCTGAATAAACCAAGGGAATAGGTGTTATTTTCAGGTGCAATTTGAGCAAGGGCTCAAATTATAGCTCCCACAAGATTCTCTCCACGCCACTTCTCTTCAGGCTGGCTTCAATGTTAGTCAGGCTCCCTCTTAGCATTTATCATATGGCTGTAGCATCTCCTCCCATCTTCCCAAATTCAAGTCTAGTAAGGACTTTTTCTGGGCAACTCAACTAACTAGGAGTGGCTAGAATTAAATCTTTAAACCAATGATTGAGACCAGGGAAATGGGATGTACTGATTGGTTTAAGCCAAGGCCACAATACTCATCACCATGTGAACTCCCCAAATCCAGTGGAATTTTCAGTGGGAGAGGGAATGTTCCAGGGGTAAATTAGGATATAGCTACCAGAAGAAGGATGAAAGGATGCTCAGTGGTAAAAATAGTAATGAGTGTTCTCTAAAGTCTACCCCTTTTGGTCACTGTGGCGACCCGCAACGCTAGCCAAATCAGCAGCGTTGAAATTCGTGGTGCTTTTCTGTCCGGGGGTCTCCGGTCTGGCTTCTCAGACCCTTTTTCAGTCAACTGGATGGACTGCTCTGACTTCCCAGAGCTCCAGACATCATCCAAAAGGAGACTCAGTCCCGTTT
>CAUYQU010029751.1:0-11820 GCA_963574635.1 Cheracebus regulus | reverse complement strand
TTTCTGCAGAAGGAATTGTTCTTTCCAAGATTATTCCATTGGCCCTGTAACTAGTGAAATAATCTGCTGTTCTTTTTTTTCCTATATATATATGTGTGTGTGTGTGTGTGTGTGTGTGTGTGTGTGTGTGTGTGTGTGTGTTATTGCATTTTAGGTTCTGGGGTACATGTAAATAACATGCAGGATTGTTGCATAGGTACATAGCAATGTGGCTTGGTGCCTCCATCCCCATCACCTATATCTGGCATTTCTCCCCATGTTATCCCTCCCCAACTCGCTACCCCATACTGTCCTTCTCCTAATCTGCAGTTCTTTTTTTTTTTTTTTTTTTTGAGATGGAGTCTTGCTCTGTCTCCAGGCTGGAGTCCAGTGGCACAAGCTCGGCTCACTGCAACCTCTGCCTCCTGGGTGCAAGCGATTCTTCCATCTCAGCCTCCCGAGTAGCTGGGACCACAGGAGCATGCCACCACACCTGGCTAAATTGTTTTGTATTTTTAGTAGAGGTGGGGTTTCACCAAGTTGGCCAGGATGGTCTCCATCTCTACCTCGTGATCCGCCCACCTCGGCCTCCCAAAGTGCTGGGATTACAGGCGTGAGCCACCACGCCCGGCCATCTGCAGTTGTTAAACATTCTTTCCTTCTTCTGCTCTCAAGAAGGTACAACCCATGGTGATAGTCTCCCTCCCTTCTCCTTTAGTATCTGGAGCCATTTACTATGAGGTAACGTAGTCAGGTACTTCCTTTTGATCAGCTACCTTATATATTTTAGACCTTCTATGTGCCCACGTGTGAGACAGAGTAGTTTCCTTTCCAGAGGAAATAGTGGGAAGAACTTAAGAAAAGCCATAATAGTGTCAGAAATAGATAGCTATTTTATCCTAGCTGGAGTTTCAGATAGATAATGCGACCTCCATCTCTTGAGCAATATAGTATAGCTCCACTTCTAGGGTCACTTCTGGTTTGACCACTTCCTAACCTTTGTTTCCTCATCTATAACTGCAGATAATAGCAATACTCACCTTAGAGGGTGGTTATAGGGAGAAAAGAACTAAGAAACGTGAACCTGAAGACCTGAGCACAGAGCCAGCTCAGCATAAGCATGAGCCAGTAAATATTAGTTCCTAATCTTACTGATGTGATTATTGTTATTATTGGAACTGTGACCCTCAGACTCTTTTTGCCTCTAAATTGTTTGCATATGTTGCACTGCCATAAATGACATCTATCATAATCAGGGATGAGGTAGTATGTGGAGTTTGAAACCACTCCCACCAGATACCATGGTCTGCTTGTTCCCCTTTTGAGAATTACTGGTCTAAAGCAATGACTGAATCTCATAGTGTTTTTCTGGCCTTGGTAAGTCAAAAGATGATAATATACCTTATTTACTTGTTTGATCTCTGACCCATATCATCACTTTTTACTCTAATCACATTAATATGAGCCTCTAGCTGCCAGAAGAAGAACCCCAGTTTCAAACTGGAAATTTTTATTAATATTTGACATATTTTTACTCTTCACACCTCTCTTTCATAAGGACTTGTCACCATCCCATGGCAATCAGTGGTGGAGTTCTTAAGAATCTAGACTTCCTAACACCTTCCCTTTCCTTTCTGTGTATTGTGTAGTCTTACCTAAATGTATCTCCCTGCAGCAGGGATTTTGGTCTGGGTTTTTAAAGAATTTCCTAGGAGGAGCAACATGATACTTTGTGTTTTCCTCTAGTAGTTCCGTGACATGGCAGATGAGCTGTCTCCCTTGGTCTCCAGGAAGAGGTAGACTGCATTTTCCTAACAGCATTCCCACTGCTCCAGCAGCGTGGAGTCTTGTCTGTAGTACCACCTTCCTTGCAACCTCTGGCAGTAACCTCCAGGAAGTACTTTCTGAAGCCTGCTGCTAACAGTTTTCCAAACAAAATAATGTGTGCATTGAGGGATAACTTTTCTCAATTAATCCTTAAGTACCAAATGTCTCTTTTCTTCCTTTTGTGCCTAGTGTGATAGCAATGGGCGCTTTCACATAACCTCCTGACAGGTCCTGCCTCCAAGCTCATTTTCTCTTTTCCAGTCATCTCAGAATAGTCTTTCAAAAATGTAAATCTCATCAAATCATTTCACTGCTTAAATAACTTCCCTGGCTTCTCATCATATACAGGAAAAATACCACCTCCTGGACTTGACTTTGTGTCCCCAGGTACCTGGTGTCATTGGGCTGTCGATGCAAGTGGTTTTGGTTATTAGCACTATACAGTATTTCACAGAGGAGCTTTTTCTCTTGATTTACAGCACTTGCTAATGAAAAAAAGAAAAGATACTGGAGATGCTGTCAGCCATCTAGGAGAAACATGTAAGGTCTTAGCTGAGTGTTGAGTGTGACTGAAGTTGGGAGTGGGGTTCTGGATTCAGCAGATAATAGTGTCAACGAGATGGCAAATATCCAGATCCTCAAAATATCTAGGTTGTGATGTGGTGCAGGGAAGCGCTTTCCAAGGAGTGTTTCAGGGATGTTCATAGTTGTTACCTAAATGAAAAAAAAAAAGAGTCTGGTAGATAGATAAATCAAGTCAGAGAAAATGCAAGGTTTTCATTAAACAGGTTTGTTTACTGTGGGACTTGTGAGATCCTTTGAACACATTGAAAGGGACACTGTGAATGTTGAATGTGGATCTTTTCCCAACTTTATTTGAAGCACAGAATTTTGTTTTCACAGAGCATCTTGTGGACTAGTAGGGCTCTGCAGAGCAGACTTGGGAAATGCTGGTGTAGGCAATACAAAGGAATGCTTGACTGAACACGCCACTGTCTCATCCAGATGCCTCACATTGTTTCTGCAAATGCTGCTTGAGGGTAGTGACTAATTCGTCCATTTCAAAGGGTCATTGACCTTCAAAAAAAAAAAAGCCTTGCTCCCAAAGGATTAGAACTAACCAAGTAATAGTAGAACTCATTCTTAATTTATTCAGGGAGAAGAGGAAGACAGTAAGTGACACGCTACCACATAACCTGTCATTAACAGTGAGGCATCATGAAGAATCATTGACTTAACATTTTCATTGCAACTATGAGTTCATTTATTACACCTCTTGGTAATTAGAGATTTTTGAAACCCATAGTATAGTAGCAAAGGAATAATACAAATCTATCAGATCCACCGTGGAAGGGATTCTTTTCGTTGGCCTATATAATCTAAGTTCAGATGAAGATTTGAGGTTGAGGAATTAGCCTCTGAAATCAGAGGGATTTGTGCTTTATCTTCTTCAATTATTAGACTGGATTTTAGTGGGCTTCTCTAGCCCTCATGTTTTGTGGCTCTAGGTAAAATAAAGAGACCTAAGTTTGAATCTTTGCTTTGGCACTAAATAGCAATGCGTCCTTGGCATCTCTGAGCCTCCTTTCCATCTGTCAAAAGAGAAGGCCATTTCCAGTTTCCTCTTGGAGACAGAACCCTAGGAGGCTTATGTAATGAGATTGGAATGGTCCATGAGCTGAATAATGGAGCTGATGATAAAGCTGTTCAGCAAAGTGGAAGAAGAAATTTTGACAGGAAAGAACGTAGAGGTTGCCTCTGAAGATTGGATTATGAGAAACTTCCACAACTAAGTACTCTCAGCACACAGAAAGCTGAAAACAAGTGTGCATAACCCTAGAGCCATAGAATCTGGACAGAGTTGCTTGCAGAGATCTCAAACTGCTGAAGTGAAACCTACAGCTCCCCTGCTGTGTATTGTAATAGAGAGGGGTCATGAAACACTGAGAATCTGGTCATGAAACACTGAGAATCTTCTTTTGGGTCATGAAACACTGAGAATATGATTGAACCCACAGACCCTTTTCCCAGAAGATATCAATTCTGTAACTCACTTCTGAATCACTTTTAAGAGTCATACTTAATTCTCTGCAGCTATCTGGGCATTAAATGAAGATCCACCTTGCCTCTAGATATCCATGTTTATATGTTAATGGAGTTAATACTAGACTCTCAACATTAGCATGTATCCCTATTTGAATATTTGTTCCTTCTTGCCATGCTCTGTTCTATTTTTTTTTTTTTTTTTGAGACAGAGTTTTGTTCTTGTTGCCCAGGCAGGACTGGAGCGGTGCGATCTCAGCTCACTGCAACCTCTGGCTCCTGGGTGCAAGCAATTATCCTGCCTCAGCCTTCTGAGTAGCTGGGATTACAGGGGCTTGCTACCACACCAGGCTGATTTTTCTTTTTTTTTTTTTTAGTAGAGATGGGGTTTCACCATGTTGGCTAGGCTAGTCTGGAACTCCTGACCCCAGGTGATCCACCTGCCTCGGCCTCCCAAAGTGCTGGGATTATAGTCGTGAGCCACTGTGCCCGGCCACCATGCTCTGTCCTAATGCTAGAGCCAGCAGGAGATAGAGAAGTAGAAGGCATAGGCCCTGTCTCCTTTGCACGTATTGATCACTTAAAAAGCAGCACACCTGCTGTCAGGTGCTAGACTGTAGGATACAGACAGGCAAACCATGAGAGTTGCTGCAGAAAATCAGAGTGTGTTTGATGGGCCCTGGGGGCTAGGTATGAGTAAGCAAAGACTAGTCTGTGGGGACAGTTGGGACTAGCATGAGTCAGGGCAGAATTGATCACTCAGAGGTAGAGCATTCTTTAGCTAAGTGGCACATCTTCAGGAGATACATCTTTGACATGAACTTCATGACCCTGGCTGGGCCATGCTGTGATGTGGCTCCATACGTGGAACTCTAGCCTTTGGATGTTTACTGACAAGTAGGTGACTGACTCTGCAAGACTAGAGGTGCTACCTGTAAGGCAGCAAATCGCAAGCTGATGGGACTTTTCTAATTTTTATGGGTTGTAGTAACTCTGGACACGGGACGACCAAAGCAGACAAAATTATACATCTCTTTTTGCCTTCAGATGGAATGCACTTGGTAAGCAGGAAATAATCATAATCAGTTTACTTTGTTATATGTAGCTTCTTTACTTCCTGAGCATTTTTAGAAAACATAATCGTTTTTGTTCTTTATAATACATCCCTGTGAAAGAGAAGCAGTTGAAATGATTACCTCTGACACACACATACACATATCCACACAGAAAGTTCTTTAGAAACTGAAGCCCAGAGATGCAAAGTGATAGCAGTCCCATCACACTGCAAGCAAAATAGTATAACTTAGCTAAGAATACATGGACTCCTCCCACCAAAAAAAAAAAAAAATCTATGCCACCTGCAAGCACTCTTTGCTTCACAGAGATATGGCCACTTCTTGTACACTCTCTCCTCAAGCCATCTATCCTAGCCATCTGTCTGACAAGACGGTATATTCAGGCAAGGTCAGCTACTGACTGACAGCAGCTGAAACATTCATGGAAGTGGGATGAAAAACAGCCTGCAGATGGGGTCTGGATGAGGAGGGGGCGAGCTGGGATTAGACTAGGGTGTGAGCTTTCAGTGCCCTCATCCACTCTTTTCTTGCCAGCTGGAGCAGCAGATGACTGTTTCCTCTCAGTCGGCACCTTCTTGGTTGGGACAGAGTGTTGTGTCTGTCTGTTTAGCTGCAGAGTGATCTGCTGAATCTGCTACAAGAATTTCCTGGCCTGGGACCTCACTGGAGGTTGGGCCAAGGGTAGGAGTATGGAGGCCACTAGTCTTGCTGAAGGTGTGGGCCCACAGTGTCTCCTGGAAGCTTTCAAGCAGGAAAATCTTCCCCCTATATGCCCCTTCTTTAGCTGAGCTGTCTAGCTGACCCACACCATCTCCCAAAGTGTATACACCATGGCCAGGGGCACTGGGCAAAATTAGGACTTGAGATTGGACCCCTCTACCCATTTGTGATTCTGTCTTTCTTTTTAATTTACCTTTCTCCTCTTCACCTGCCTGGCCATCACCTACAAAGCACCTTAATTTTTTTCCAGGCCTGCTCCACTCTGATACCCAGGCTTTGTGTCTATATTATATAATGTTCGGAGATTAGTTTTTTTGGCAACAGCTTTATTGGCATATACATACCTTATGTTGAGATACACATACATCCCGAGGTTTACATACTATAAAATTCACCCTTTCACATTGTAAGGTTAAGTTGTTTTTAGTATATTCTCAAGATGCTGCATCCATCACCGCTATCTAACTCCAAAATATTTTCCTCATCGCTAAAAGAATCCCTGTACCTACTAGTCCCTCCCATTCTCTCCATCCCCCAGCTCCTGCATCCACTATTCTTCTTTCTCTATGGGTTTGCCTATTTTGGACATTTAATTTAAAAGGAATTATATAGTACATGGTGTTTTGTGACTGGCTTTTATTTTTCACTTAGCAGAATTTTTCAAGGTTCATCCATTATGACAATAATATTATATTTTATGGATATACCACATTTTGTTCATCCATTCATCCACTGATGGACGTTTGGGTTGTTTCCATCTTTTAACTATTATGAATAATGCTGCTATAAACTTTCATGTATACATATCTGTTTCAGTCCCTTCTTTAAACTTTTTTTGTGTATATGCCTAGGAGTGGAATTGGTGGTTCATATTGGTAACTCTATGTCAACTTTTTAAGAGACTGCTAAATTATCTTCCAAAGCAGCTGTACTATTTTATTTTTTTCACATTCTCACCAGCAGTGTTTAAGAGCTACAATTTCTCTACCTACTTGCTAACCCTTGTTATTTTTGTCTTTGTTATTCAAGCCATTCTAGTGGATGTGAAGCGGTATCTCATTGTGTCCCCCCACCCCACCCACCCACCCACAGCACCTTTCTCTTTACTGGGAAATAGTTCCAGTCTTCTGCACTCATTACTTTGAATATATTAAACCTCTGGGAAAGATAGAGCCCTTCTATAAGTAATGCTTGAATCTGGGGGCATTCTGTCAGAGTGGAGAGGAAGAAAGTTTAGGGACATGATGAACTTGACACCTTTGGAAGCTCTACCATCACAGGAGCAATCTGCTTTACTGATTGCTTTTCCCACAAAAAGATCATCAAGTGCAGAAGTAATCAGATGAAGTTTCCTTGAAAAGGCAAGACAAGAGCTAGGCATGTAGGGTGTGAGGCCAGAGGATGGGTGAAGAGGGAAATGGAGAGGCTTCCTAAACTAAAAACGATTAAATCATTTCTGAAAATCACCTTCAATAAGGTGGCATAAAACAAAGATATTTTTAACTTAAAACAAAGATGAAAGTCAAACCATTCAAAAATTACTTTTGTTTAGCAATTCTGGAAAACATGTCACAGGAGAAGACACTGGAAATGATGGTTAAAATACAGTGGGAGCCATAGTAGTTCAAGCATCTCAGGAGGCTAAAGGAAGAAGATCAGTTGATCCCAAGAGTTTGAGGCTGCAATCAGCCTTGATCATGCCACTGCACTCCAGTCTGGGCACCAGAGGGTAAAAAAACAAACCTTCTCACTACATTTCAGGTGTTGAAAGTTTCTAAAATTTACAGTATATAATACTGACTGAAAAGTAACTGTCACTGCTACTTTGGAGTTCAGCATAAGCCTTATACAGACTGGGTCTGCCAGTGTGGTAAGAGGATGGCTACTCTATGGGTTAGGTAGCCCCACATCTCTTTCCTTACCAGCCTGCTTTCTGCCCTCCAGAAACCCTATCATTTATAGCTAGTAGTAAAAGAACAACAATTGCATTTATGGAGCATTTATATGTACCTGGTACTATGCTGAACAGATCATATGTCCTACCTTGTTTGATCATCACAACTTATGGGGTAGTTACCATAATCATACCCATTTTGTAGATGGGGGAACTGAGACTCAGAGATGCTAAGGATTTGCTCAGCTAATACGCAATAACTAATTAGCAATGGAGCATTTGAATTCCAAATGGGATACTCTGAAGTAAGGTTTCTCCTCCTCCTAGGAGAGGTCTTGAAAATTGCATTTTCAGCAAGCTCCCTCATGCGACTCTTAAGTTCTAGAAAGTTTCACACTCTTTGCCCTGTGCTCTACAGTCTCATTATGAATAAAACATCAAAGGCCTATGTTACAATGTAATTATCTAGAAAAGGACCCTGTTTTAAAACATGAGCTTCCATTGTCACTTCAGTATGAATTACTTAACAGGATTAGTATTAAGGCCTGCCAGCACAACCTCAATGTGATAGGCCACAGAAGAGTTAAGTTTTTATAAGGGAGGAGAGTTTGGGGAAAATCTGGAAATTGCTGGACTCTGCCCAAGGAAAGCAGATCTAATTAAGTCGTCACATCAAGAGGCCCAGGGCAAAAAGAAGTGATGGGTGTTGGAATGCTGAAAAAAAAAAAGGGGAAATCTAAAGGTAGGCATCACTGATTCACCTGATGGACCCATTTGAAGCAGTACCTCTGATCTCAGGAAGCATCCCAAGGAAAATGTCATCTGAATCCACATAGCCTCAGAATATGAGCATTGTTACTTTTTGGAGGTCGGGGGAGGCTGCAGACACCTACTGTTCTTTGATTTTGTTTTTGTTTTTGTATTTTTTGAGACAGAGATTCGCTCTTGTTGCCCAGGCTGGAGTGTAGTGGCATAACCTCGTCTCACTGCAGCCTCCGCCTCCTGAGTTCAAGCAATTCTCCTGCCTCTGCCTCCAGAGTAGCTGAGATTACAGGCACCCGCCACCACACCTGGCTAATTTTTTGTATTTTTAGTAGAGACGGGGTTTCACCATATTGGCCAGGCTGGACTCGAACTCCTGACCTCAGGAGTGGTCCACCCGCCTTGGCCTCTCAAAGTGCTGGGATTACAGGCATGAGCCACCACACCTGGCCCACTGGTTTTGATACATTCATTCTGCAAGATGTGTTGCATCCTGGATGTATGCTCTGACTTAGCCTGACTGAGATGCAACTCCCAGCTGCTCCTCCCTCCATTACAGCAGTGCTCTGGTAGAAAGCCATGGGTGGTTTCACACTAGTACCCTCATTTGTCTGTGTTCCTTCCATTTGGGCCAAGGCCTAAAAGCCAGCCCAGCTTTACACAATTACTTTACCACTGTTTAAGAAAGCAATGTAACAACTTCCACTTTGCCCAGATAGAGGAACTCAATAATGTCAGTGGAGAGAACCCACTTATTGGAATAAGACTGTGAACACAGTCATAGCTAGGATCTCTCCCACTAGTAGGAATACAGCTGGGCTTCTGATGACTAGCTTTGTAGGATTGATTTTCTATGGTTGGAAGGGACCCAAAATGTTGACCTAGTCTAGTCTATAACCTTCAAGTAGAATTTTTTTCAAACATAGTCTTCAAATTTAATGAGGAATACATTTGTATCATTCAAGAATATGAATGCATATGTATGTGTACATGTGTATATGAGTATATATCTAGGTGTACATATAAAAGAATGCAATAGAATATCTTATGCATCCCTGTCCCACACTCACCCAATTCTTATCTTCTCCCTACAACATGTAGTTCCCCCCATAACTTTTACTACTTATATATCTTTCCAGATTTTCATGAAAATGTAAGCAAATATGAATATATACTTTTTAAAGATATTTTTCACTTACATAAAAGGTAGTATATTGTGTACATCATTTTATACATTGTTTTCATCATTTAATAATATATCTTTATGTACTAGTACACAGAGAACTTACTCTTTTATAGAACTACATAATATTTTGTTATAATAATGAGCCATCATTTAACCAGATTTCTACTGATGGACATAGAAGTTGTTTCCATATTCAGCCATTACAAACAATGCTGTAATGGATAACTTTTATATGTTTCACACATGCACAAATAGAGCTGTAGAATGAATTCTTAAAAATGGGATTGTTGGGTCAAATATATATGTATTTTTAAATTAACAGATATTACCAAAATGCCCTTCATGATGTTTTAATCAACTCTTCACAGACTTACCAAGAGAGTGTATTATTCAAACATTTGGATTTTTCTAAATCTGAAAATAAAAATAGTATTTCATTGCAGTTTTAATTTATATTTCCCTTAAGAATGAGGTTGATTTTTTTTATGTCTAAGGGTCATTTATAGTTCCATTTTATCAATTGTCTATTTATATCCTTTTCCATTTTTACAATTGGGTTATGAATCTGTATCTTGTCAATTTCTAGAAGCTCTTTATATATTAGAGACAAATAGGATTTTAATCCCCAAACAGCAAATCCGTGAAGAGATTCTATTCCAGTGTTTTACAGTGTCTTATGGCAGCAAACCCTTTCTTCAAATGAAATCATAAAAAGTAATAAAACACATTCACTAATAAAGTAAGAGGTATTCTGTTGAAGTAGACATGGGGAAGGGATTTCCTTTTTCACCTCCCTCAAGTACCTTTGAAGAATCCTAAAGCAGGACAGAACCTAGTTTGAAAATATTTTCCCTACATGCCTAGTTGTCCTGTGGTTTCAGTTTCTAATAACCCTTTCAGCAAGGAATATTTTTTAGTATCTAACATGAAACCTTATTGATGCAGTCGATACTCCTCCCCAATTAACGTTGGCAATTCATGATTATTTGACCTCTCTTCCGTTATGAACCTTTGTTATTTAAATACATTATCATTTGACATCTTTTTGTGCCTTTCCCTCCAATGAAAGCAGGATTTTACCTGAAGTCAGGGGAATGTCTTATTTATCTTTGTAGCTTTAATGTAACATAGTACCAGGTATTGTCAATGTATAGTCAAGGATCTGTTAGTGCCAGGTATAGTCAAAGACCTCCACAAGTACTTCTTGAATGAATAAGAAAACAAGAGAGAAATAGTGTTTTGACTCATGTCTCCATAGCACCTACCATACACATCAGTACAAAACAAACGCCTTTCAATTAGTTATCATCATCTATGGAAATCGGGAAAATTCCTTCATATTCTTCAACTTTACTGCTTTCTTCTCTATGCCTTCTTTCCAGACCAACATCATCTACCATTTATTGTGAATATTATGTACCATATACCTTTGGGCTTCTCAAAGTGAATTATCTCTAAACCTCACAGCCATGTTAAAGTAGAAGGCATACTCAAGCCTTCCTAAGATCACAGAACAAAGACATGCCAAAGCTGATGTCTTCGTCTGTTTGAGCTGCTCTAACAAAACACCATAAACTGAGTAGCTTATAACTAACAGAAATTTATTTCTCACAGTTCTGGACACTGGAAATCCAAGATCGGGTACCATCAGATTTGTTTTCTGCTGAGGGTTTGCTTTCTGGTTCAGAGATGTTGCCTTCTCCCTGTGACCTCATATGGTAGAAGGGGCAAATAAGCTCCAACAGGCCTCTTCTAATAAAGACACTAATCTCATTCATGAGGGTGTTACCCTCTAATCTAATCACCCCCAAAGGCTCCACCTCCTAAGCCACAATCTTGGTAGTTATGATTTCAACATATGAATTTCAGAGGCACACAAATATTCAGATCATAGCAGCTGGAACCCCAAAGATAAATGTTTGTAGACCCCAGAGACTAGTCTCAGTTCTTTTCTCTAGTATTGCTATGAGATACGCACATAGAAACAGCATCCTATTCTAGGGGTTTCTTTTCTTTTCTTTTTTTTATTGTTTTTTTATATTGCATTTTAGGTTTTGGGGTACATGTGAAGAACATACACTATTATTGCATAGTTACACACGTGGCAGTGTGATTTGTTGCCTTCCTCCCCTTCACTTATATCTGGCATTTCTCCCCATGCTATCTCCCCCCAACTCCCCACCCCCCACGGTCCCTCCCCTATTTCCCCCCAACAGACCCCAGCGTATAGTGCTCCCCTCCCTGTGTCCATGTGTTCTCATTGTTCAACACCCGCCTATGAGTGAGAACATGCGGTGTTTGATTTTGTGTTCTTGTGTCAGTTTGCTGAGAAT